>JAPYYZ010019624.1:0-11983 GCA_030522705.1 Eretmocerus eremicus
AAATTTTTTTGGTTCGAGTAGCAAATTTGTCGCTTATTTAAATTTCATGGTGTAGAATCCAGCGGAATGACGGAACTGATCGTAAGTTATCTGAATCCCGCTTACGATTAGTGAACTCAGTAACACCTGGTCATTCAGGATCGTTTGACAACTCATTTTAAATACCATATGCACTTGTGCGACGAATAATGAGATCTCCTCGCTTACAAAACCATGATTCACTTCCAAATCTATGAGACAATAATTCGTCTGATATATTAGATACGATAGATTTGGAATGAATAGTTTTTTTTGTCAAGTTAGGGCACTCGATGCATTGAACATATTTGGTCGCTGATTTCTGACCCCGCTCGACCTCGATCACTCATTTCGAGAGGCTCATTCGTTTTTA
Organism: Eretmocerus eremicus; assembly: GCA_030522705.1. Lineage (NCBI taxonomy): Eukaryota > Metazoa > Arthropoda > Insecta > Hymenoptera > Aphelinidae > Eretmocerus > Eretmocerus eremicus. The sequence continues at coordinate 392 of JAPYYZ010019624.1, forward strand.
AAAAATTGGAAATACTTCAGGTCAAATTACGTAGTTTCGTGTCCGCCATCCTAGATTTTTGTCAGGATCCTCTCAAGACCAATCATCAATGAGTTTAAGCCAAAAATTGTCAGCAAGTGATATGGTTAGAGTAATATAAACGATCAGAGGCAACCAGTTTATTTAATAGCACTTAATTCATGGAAATATGCGATGCAAGCATAATACGAGTGTTGGGAGCACGTGGATTGTTTCCTGGACGTAGTAGCTTCAGCACTTGATTTGGAATCTCTGTGTTTTGATTCGAATGGCGCTGTACTCAAAGGGCTCGAAGGACCAACCTCTCTAGTATATTCCGAAAGATGAACTCCACTGTGGTGTTTAGCTTTCAGCGTTGCTTCAAATAATTTTTGAAACATTTCGTGATGTTCTGCAATGAGAGTGTCTAACAAATCACTCGTTTCAAATTGAAGATACTTCATGCATGAACAATGTCAACAATCTGCCTAAGTGGCAGATAATAGTGCCATACTTTATCCTCAAAGTCGATTAGATCGCCGATCAACATGGGTAAAATTAAATTAAGGGTCAATCTCTCGCTTGCTGAGAAAGATAAATATTTCCTTTTCAACTCATCCAGAGTAATTAGAGGTGGTTCATTCGTGAAACCATTGGCAGTGTAATTGAATGTATCGATCCTTCAAGATGTGCAGATCGACTTTATTATCAGCTTTCAGAACAAAATGGTACAGGACCTCGGCCATTCCATAGCTTAGCATTTCTTCTGGAATATCATGCAAAACATTGCTGTACGAGTTATCATATATATGGAAATAGCGCACATTATTCGAACAGGAAATGGCCTTCAGTCCAGTTTTACTGACTCCTAGCTCGATGTGCTGGAGAAAATCTTCTACTCGAGCGAAGAATCGTACGCTACTCGAAGGTCAAGTTCCCGGATCAAAACAGACTATTTGTGAAATTAACAAAGTTAACTTTGTTATATTCCTCAAATTGCACGAAAATGGTCAATTCAACCAATTTTTTTGTTGAAAATCAAGGATTCGTGATGTATAGAAACAGCCAATTTTCATTTGTTGATTCAGATAATTTTTTTTGTCTAATCTTTCAATGGAAATCTAACAAAATTTTATTTGTTAACTGAGCAAATTTTTTTTTCCGTGCATTGGGAGGCGCACCGCTGGCTACTGACGACGCCTCGCACTGCGACCACTCACCGGACTTTCAACAATTTGTACACTACCTATTTCGAATACAGTACAATCTCCCGCAATAGCGGTGGCTCCGAGTGACGGACATCCCCTCGTAACCGACAGTTGTGTCGTGTAGGGACCCTCACACGTTGATCCTGATAGAAGATCGAGGCCCGAATAACGGACACTCGCAGTGACGCACAAGCACACCCTGATCTGGCAAAATTATATGTGTACGAGCAATGTGAGTTCTAGTTCTTCTATTATAAGACGGACACCGACTTTGCCATGCATCAACTTTATTTGCACGAAAAAGCCAAATCGCACGCTACTAGTCACAAGTGTAAATCAGGTTAAAACCTGAATCAGGATAACTCTCTGGAGGAGAGCATCTATGTCTCGATCGTGACTTGAAGCTCAAGACATTTGACACTCAAATAACGAACGGAGTCATGATAGTCAATGAGTGTGAAAATGTTGATTCAGAGGTTCGTAATGTAGCTGAGAACCTTAGCAGAGCCTAAGTCAAATAAACGGCATTGTCATAGATATATAAGGAATGCATCTGATAACATTCAAGCCGAAAGATATTGATCACGAATGTAAGAGAAAATTCCCCGAAGAGTGTGAGTCTGGAAGAATTTATTGTGTTGAAAGTATTCCACTTTGACGTCAAACAGTAACGTTCTATTGATTTCGCTTACGGTATGACGGGGGCTCGACAAATGACGCCATGGCAGTCGTGGTTTCGAGATCCCGTAATTCTATATTGTCCTGATCAAGGGACTCGAGAGATAGTTGAGCGCTTGCAAGCAATCAAATTCTTCGAAATCGAAAAAAACTCTCTGTTCTAGAACGAACGAGTACATCGATTTTAGCTCTGGCACAAACGCGGCTGTGCAATTATTTGTGCGCGCAGGTCAACTGATTCCTTCACTCGACCTCACTACGACCAACGACATTTCGGACTATCCATGTTTGCAATTATCGTGCACTCAATTCCAGCACTCGTGAAATATCCCGCGTACGCTCATCGATGCACACTAGCTCGATTACTAAGTGGCGGATTTTGCAGTCTCTTTAGAGAAAGCGAATTTCTCCTCCGCTCCTTTGGAGAGACAGGTTGGATTTTCACGTCAAGGTGCCTCTATGCTTTCATGAAGACGGAGAAAGAGAAAGGGATTTCTTCATTGGTCTCTATCGATGTTTTCAGAGTTCGATTCTCTCACGACTGTCGACCAAATGGGTGATCAGCGAACACTGCATAAAGAGCTAACTTTCTTTGTAACTGCAGGATAGTTTAGAGAGACGATATGTGCCTTTTCCCATCCTCCATACGCGCCGTTACATGCTCAAAATGGTACATTTTTCGAGTGTCCGCATCGTGAAATGTGCCCACGAATTCACTATTCGACAATTGAAATCGTTTTTCGTCTAAATGGCGTTTCAAAGCTGAGGTCTCAAATCAGAGCTCAAGCACCAATACTTTCTTTGAGATCATTTACGGTCATATCAGCGGCACCCGAGAGGGAGTGCTCGATTATAAATTGATCGTAAATTCACGTCGACAAGTTTTCAATATGTAGAAGGATAATTTTATGCCATACCATATAATTCCAGCCGATTGTAATTCAATGGAGCGGCACATGATCGAGAGTTGTGAGCTATTACAGAGTCGTGAGACAGAAATGCATTGCTGCACATTCCTGCGCGGGTAATTTTGAGTGGTTATAAAATTTCAATTCTTCATTCGATCGGAAAGTTTAGCTCGAATGATTTCTCAACACGGTGGTGGCGAAGATTTTACGCGTGCTATTCGTTCTTGATGGCGCAGGGTACTAACAAGTAGAGGGTCAACCTTGCGGATCACGGATTAGGCCAGAACTTTGGGAATTATGTTGTTTCGATGAAAAATAAGGATTTCGATGAAAAATATCTCAGAGGGTTTAGACCAATAGGCGCTCTGTTCCGAGATACAGCCAGGGACATTAGCATTGCTCATAGAAGCACGTGTTAAAAATTCATATTTATAGGTATACTAGCAATGCTAACGTTCATAGCTGTATCTCGGAACAGAGAGCCTATTTGCATAAGCCCTCTGGGATATCTTCATTTTTCACCGAAACAAGATGATTTCCAAAGTTTCAGCCAAATCCATTATCCACAAGGTTGACCCTCAACCCGTAAGTAGTCTTTTGTAGATTTGAGAGTTACACTCCTGATAGTTGGCTAACGAGCCTCAGGGTCTGTACACAAATCACGTAACGCTTTTTCGACCAGCGTTTGACCATCCCCGCCCCCCCCCCCCCCCCCCCCATGAACACATACCATAGCCTCTGCTATGAGACACCCCCTCCCCCCAGATAGAACGTAGCTTTTTCTCAAAATTCTTTCTGTGGAATCTCCGCGCTTGAAATTAGTTGTATTGATCGACGTATGTAGCAGGGCCGCCGAGTGCCTGCTCGGGCGATCATCGAAGTTGAGCAACTTTAGCCGCGGTCGGTACTTGGATGGGTGAGCGTCCATCTGGGTCGACTGTTTCTTTGATCGCTTAGCTGTCATTTGCAACTCGACCTCGAACTCGACAATGCGAGCGGTAGGTTCGAAATGTTACGATTGCGGTGTTCACGATCACGTAAGTGACATGAACACCGGTAATGGATGATGAATGCTGCCGACCTCCCCGGAACAGGTCTTCTCCCATCAGTTTTCTCTGGTCTCACGGGCATGACTCCGGGAAAATGCGGAGAGTGTCAGAGATAAGGTTAGGCGAAGCTGAGGGGCAGGATTCTCAAAAACACGCTCCGATACACAACGAAACGTTAGAACCCGAACGAGATCTGCTCAGGTTGATGAAGTTCTTTTTTCGTTGAAAAAACGAAACAAGAAATGAGAATTCTATTGGTTGTGAAAATTTGATATAAACCTTAATTTTTGGTATTCTTGTTGATTATTTGAACCGACAAATTTTACAAACTGGTGAGTGCGCCGGGTTTTTATGGCCGCTTTTCTGCTAGCAATATATTGTAAACTACGCAATCGAGGCTAGACGCATCGCATATTCCTCAGAGTGAAATACTACGTTACCTGGATTCCATCAAATCTCCCCCCCCCCCTCGCGTGTCTTACCGTGCGTTTTACCGTACCCCTAACTTTCTTTCAACAGCGTCGTGATTTGTACAAGGCCTTTTATTTGAAAATCTTGCGTACCTATTATCAAGTTTGAGCACTGCGTGGCGTTGATATAATACTTGAGTGCGGATGAGTTTGGATCTTCGACTGGAACCGGATGCGCTTGCCGCTGATAAACGAGCTCTACTTTCAACAGTCGTGACTTTATCATTCAGCGCTTGGCGCTATCGCTGTCAGTTATTGCTCCCGACACTGAAGTGTGAGCTGATGTGGAGCAACCATGTGAAAGTATGCATCAATGCACGAGCTGAGAACCTTGTCTCATTTTGTATCTATTATTTTATCCGGAATTTCATCGTCACATGTTTACTTTGAGTGGTACTATCGTTTAATGCAATTTTCAAAAAGGAAGAATCCTTATCAGATGTCAATAAAGCGTTGAGCTCATCTCATGCATGGGAAATATACATTTTTTTTGTTGATCAACTTATTTCGATGCCATCGTAGCCCAGTACTTAAGGTCCAGGGTTCGATTCCCGGCCGGCACCAATGTGAATTTTCATAAGTGTCTTTTTGATCATTTCAGTGGTTCAGAACGCATCTAAAACTGTATGTCCTGCAAGATATCCTCCAAAAGAGGTTGATAATGCGGTCATAATACGAACATAAATTACGGATGGTAGAAGAAAAAAGTTGGAGTCGAGCGGTCTGTCGTGTCGATCCAACGAATTTCTCTACGACTCTTCTACCTCGTGGAAACTGAAAATTAGTTTCAATAGCTTAGTTCAGTGATGATAATCATACATTTGACGCAGGTCAACGAATGGATTTACTCAACATGTCGCATAAACGTAACAAGATTCCACACTTGAGACCCGAGAAGAGCAAGATACCAGCTGTAAAAAAGAGATCGTAAGGAAACAAACGGATTTTCGAAACAAAAGTCGATTGCAAAGCAGTTGTCTGCAAAGGCGTTGGAATAGGGCATTTTTGCGCACGTCGCACGGACGTTTGTACTGCATTTTTCAACATGGATACATCGGTAACTCCATAGTATATAGCTAATACAACTTTTAAAAGATCGAAATATGATGAGAACAGTTTATTGTATCTGAAATAATTTCATTAGAAGTTCCGAAAGAGTTTGCGACAAGTTACGGAATGACAAAGTCAGCATGTCGCACGGACAAGAATCGGACATCAATTTTGGGGAGTGATTTTCAATTTCATACCCTGCAAACTGAATAAAGCCAGCAATTTTTTGTAAAATCGTTCGAGAGCTCTATGATCTCATCAAGCATTTCCCTTTTCGATTGAATTTTAGTGAGATAAAGACCGTAGAAAATGAACATGTCGTACGGACGTGTCTCACGGACAAAAGTTCCTGCGATTTTGCAATTGATGATTAAATATAACGTGGCTAATTTGAATGATGGGAAAAATCATTGAAAGACTAACCATGGTGCATAGATCGCTGCAAAATTATCACAACAATTTTATACATAACAATGAGCTTGTTATTGTCATTCAAAAATAGATCAATTTTGCTTCTTTATGCATGTAGCACGGACGCTCAAAATGAGTTTTTTTGAGATAATTTATTCGCAGTGGGCTCGAAGATAAAAGTTCCAATGGCATACTTGGGATCATTGGTCTATTGACTCATTGTAATTTTCCCGGAATTTTGATCCCGTTTATAATGGGAAAAATCTTCATTTTTCTTCCTCAACGTCATTTTCTTGTGAACATGACAATGCCCAATAACTAGTTCCACATTATCAACAATTTCGACGAATGCTGAAGACAGATTGGCGAATTTTGAATGAAAACGACTTGTGACTTGATCAAAAATATGCAGAAAAATTGAAGTATGCGAATCTGCATGACCCAATTCTCATGGGTTTTCGGCAAGCTAGTGCTGAAAATCTTGATTGTCGTCACAAATGCCGTTCAGTCATATTATCGATGGTTTATAGCATTTTCACCTAACAATCGCCCCGCCCCCTCTTTTTCAGTAAGGGTGTCCCCATATGAAGACATATAGGACGATGACAGAGAATTGGTGATAATTTTCGTGTGGAGCGACGGGAAAATCTGAAAAAATTCAGAGAATTACTTTAGCCCTTGAAAACTAAAATTCCGCAGGAGTTATCTCGAGAACTGATTTTATGCGTTTGCTAGAGGCAAAAGCACCTAAACTCTCGCCAAATAAGAATTTAGAATTTTTCCACCTAGTTGGATATGAATAACATTCTTTCACTGAAAAAAAAATTTCCATGTGCGGAAATAATTCCAGGCTGAAAGGTTCAAGGCGAAAGGAATTTTCTGGTTCTTGGAGTTTCGTCTTAAGCGTATTCAAATGTTTGATTAGATGGATACGAGTACGAATCTGATTTCGAGGGATTCTAAAAGATGAATGAATATCCAGACTGGTAGTTTAGTTGCTCGATTTGAGTGCTGCACCTTCTTCTCCTGGCCAACCGCTCGAGCTGTTTTTTCTCATATGCAATTCTGGCTGACGAGTAGAAGTAATTTTATCACTCGCGTCAGGAAAAACCGGTTTCATACGTGCATACATGGATGAATATGAACAGATGTTTCCGCTTGTATTTTGAGCAAAACAACTAAATAGGTTAAGTAAGTATGGAGATTGGAATTCACGCTTCAATTGATTCATCATGACTGCAACAATCAGTGAGATTCTTGATGAATAAAACGCCGATAAAGAATATTGAGAGAATAGTATGATCATGATTCTTGATAGTGAAATGATCCAATACTTGCGAATTAACATAAAATGTCATAATACAACAGTATATACCGTGGTATATACAGCTTTCGAAAATGGATATCATTGGGAAACGAAAAAGAGTCATTCACAAAAGATAGAATTTTGCAATGAAAAAAGCAAGAGCAGACTATGTTGTGAAATAACACAGCTCTCACTGCTATTCTGATAATTGATGAGCTAATCCTATGCTACATTTGATTGAGGGCATGTCAAAGTCCGACTTCTATTGGCATACTTACTGGTATTGGCAAGTTTTCAAATCTCTCCACGAATTTGTGAGATATCGCGGATCTACAAAGTAACGTCGATTCTTGAATAGATCAACCTGGACCAGCGTTACTTTCAATCTTTGCAACATTTTGAAAATTAACGAAGAAATTCTAAACTTCGACAATTTTAGTATCCGACAATCTTTTTTCGCAGATTTTGATTGACGAATGCCCGGATAGATGGCTAATGTCCAACTCTAACCAAGATCTTGGTTGAACGTTTCAGATTACGACAATATCGTGAAACATAGTGGAATGAGATTTCTGGGTAGAAAAAATTTCATCCATGTTGTTTCGGTCCCACGAGAGACAGGCTTAAAATGGAATGCTAATCATACAATCATGCTTGAAGTAGTGGGCGTAAAAGAATACATATCATCTACTTTATTCGAGATTTTCCGACAGAACGCAGATTGTCGAGGTATTGAAATATTCTTTATAGGTCGATGAAGTGATCGGTTGTATCCATCATACTATAGTTATTGACCTTCAAACACTCATAGCCATGATTCATCGCGAGATTTATCTGCTTAAATGAGTAAAGTTCTCCAATCTTTTTTTCATATTGTCCTTTCTTGGACGTAATTGGATATTTTCTCACGACTTGTGATGAGAATATAGTCCAGATTCCGAGCTCAATTCCTCATAATCTTTAGGACTCATGAATTTTTGAAGATAAGTGAATTGAATTTGGTTGAAAAATGCATGCTAAAGTCGGTTCATTGACTCTCTGTCGTGTTTCTAGAGCGATCGAACCATCATGAAGTCTCGCGGGCCACTCTATACACAGATACTTGCGTGACATATTTGCTGAATAAGTGAGTACGTTCGAGTACAGGAAGAGAGCAATACTATAAGAAATGAAGCCACCGCGGCCTAGTGGATAAGGTTCCCGCCTTCAACGCAGAAGGCCAGGGTTCGATTCCCGGCGGCACCAATGTGAATTTTCATAAGTACCTTATTGGTGGGTTCGGTGGTTCGGAACCCACCTAAGACTGTAGGTACCGCAAAATAACCTCAAAAAGAGGTTGAATACGTGTTAATGGAAAAAAAAAAAAAAACTATAAGAATGGAGCAGCGCACCCGAGCGACTTTCACCTCTCGAGATCGAGACTCACCTGCTTCGGAAATCCGAAAGTGGGTCCAGCGAGAGGCGGCTCGAATCGTCGCGGCGAGAGTTGTTCTCGCTCTCTCGGGCTCGACCTAGCGATGCGATCTCCGCAGCCTCTCAACTGCACAGCACGCCATCGTCTCCGCGAGGCTCATAGGCACAGTAGTAGCTGCAACGACGGCACTAAATCGACGGTGGCTGCTTCTAATTAATTCCGTCCCTCGTCGATCGCTGCAACGAATACTGCGTCGACTCTGCTTCCATCTTCCCGTAAACACATACGCGGGATTCCACTGCACCTCTGCGTTGCACTGTAACAGACACGATGTGACAACTGGCCACGCAGGTGGAGCACCGGCGGAATCTCGCGCACGGATATCGAGCACTGCATCACACGTGTTGCACAGATTGTCGACTCGCCCTCCCGAGCGAATACCGCACGCGTACACGCAAAAGAGACGGAGAGAAGGAGAAGAGTCGCATGCAGGCCCCGCGAGAGGAATATTATGCGGGCGCGGCCAACGAGAAGCTGCCTACACGCGCTGTAACACTACCGCACTCGTTACATTATACTCTGGAGCGCGGCTCTCGTCGCTCTCCGCGCAATTTACGGATCGCGTGCTGCAGCGACTGCCCATGGGCTCGATGCAGGAGAGCGAGCCGAGAGCCTCGCCGAGAGCAAGCACCGTTTCAGACGCGCCTATCCTGCCGATATATACCGATACCGAGCCGCAGCGAGATCGGCACGAAACGAGCGCTCTGCATTTTGTTCGCGGCGTCCGGCGCGCGCAACGCAATTAGCCTGCGAACAGCCGGAGACGATGGCCAAGCTCGAGATACTCGATTCTATATTTCACCGCGCGGCAGCCGATGCAGCGCTGCTCCGCGAGACCGGTACTTTCTTCCGCTCGCTCGAGCGCAACGATTCCGGATTGAAATATGCGAAATTGTGCCGGCCCGGTGGTGTTCGAGTCGTCGAGGGATCACTGCCAACGGATTCTTTGATAAAAAGATGTTGGGCAAAGTGGGCTTGATCTTGAGGCTTCGAGCACTCCGTGTCTGGATTGATGAGGTCGCAACGCGTCGACATGTACTGACGCTTGGCGCGGTTCAAGCACGCGGAATCTTGGCGTCGATTTTGCTCAGATGCGACGGAGCTTTAAAATTATCGCCTTGCACGCGTACCCGACTCGTGTGCTTTTAGGCGCTGAAAGAGGAGAATCGCGCCGAGGTTGCGTCGCGTCTCGAGTCGCAGCGGGAAGCCCTCCACACAATCGGTAACGCGACTCGCGGGCGGTCGCGCTCGAAAATCGATTCGCGGTCAGCTCGGGGATAACACCTCGATCGATCGGTGGCCCTACGAGTGTCTTAGGCGTGGCGTGACTCGCTGCCGAAACGAAACAGTTGCCTCGCGCCGGTCTCAAATATTCCGCCGTCGACACGCGCTCGCTATCTTTTTAGAGTCAAGGATAAGCCGCAGGCTGACGTGGCGAGGCAATCGCGCAGACGATACATCCATTTCCGGCACTCGTCGGGAGAGCAATCCCCGACGAGGCATCGCTCTAGCGGAGCGCACGAGGTTGCGTCACGTGCGCAGAATATCGGACGATAAGTTGCGAGCCGAGCGAACCTCGCGCTGCGGCGATCGGCCTTTTTTCTCTACGAGCCAAGCGCGCGCGCGCGCGCAACATTCCTCCGGCGAGAGGCATATCATTGAATTCAATCGAGACCGATGAGTGTATTCGTGAATGCACAATGGAGCTCGCGAATTGAAGTGCAGAAGTGGCGAGTGCAGAGATCGCAGCTGGCGCGGGTGCCGCAATCGAGCGGAGCGATCGAAAAAGGAGCGGTAGCTCGCGAGCGGCGGCCGCAAAAAGGCGACTTTCGATCGGTATACGTTCCACTCGGCGTGCCACCGACGGACCATACACACGGGCAGGCGGAGAGTGAGCGGGTTTGGCACACTGTGCGCATTTTCTACTGGCACTTTCTCGCGGAGCCGCGCATCCGTCTGTCGCGTGGGCGATCCACATCGAGACCGGTCGCGTGCCGCGATGATCCCGCAGACTGCGACGCACTTGCAGATGGACGAAGCGCTCGACCCGAGGGCGGACCGATCCCCTATCCTTGACAGGAATCGGTGAGCTTGCGATAGACTCGGCGCATCCGGCAGACGTTTGTATGCCACAGCGATGTAGCTCGCGGCACCAATTGCTCGCCTCTCTCCGCGGATGCCGAGCTTGCGACTCTGCTCTTTCTCCGTTTCTTCCGAAAATAGCAGTGCGGTATCCGCGGGAGCGCGCACTCACACTCGCGCACTATACCGGCAGAGCTGGTGAGCGAAACGCAGCTGGACCAACACGGAGGCTGCCGATGCGGACGGTGCTCGCGACGGGGCCCTCGGGCTCGAACTGAGCGCGCCGGCCGCACGCAGCTCGCGTGTGCGAACGGCGTATGTACTCGGATCGCGGCCGCGCTTGCCGATCTCTCTTTTCCTCTCTCTCCTCTGCGCGACGTCTCGCTCGCGCGCCCGGGGGCCTGCGACCCCACGTGGTGGCCCCCGCTCGCGCGGCCTCTCCTCCACGCCTCGTGCGTGCATGTACTATTTCTCTCTCTCTCTCTCGCTCTCTCATACGAGGCTCGGGAGGTGCTCATGACGAATTGGAGTGGTCCAATTATGCGTATGAAAATGCCAGCAAATTAGCTGATAAGTCGGAAATTTAGCCGATGTACTTTGACTTGCAAAGGGCACTCAGATATACTTTCTCGTATATTTTACCCGTTCAGTGGCTAATTGTATTTTGACCCGAAAAGTGTCAAGTTTCTTATTCCTACGTAACGTAAAGTACGAATGAAGGAACACCGTGTGATTTGTGCCCCAATCGTGGAACACTTGAAAAATAGACGATATGAGAGATTCAAATTCTTGGAAAAATTTTTTATCGGAAAGTTCAATAACTTACTCAATAAATTCGTCAAGTACAATTGTGACTCTGGACTGACTAGGAGACACCATGACCTTCGGGTGATGGATTTGGCTGAAAATTAAAAGATGTCTTCTATTCTATGAAAAAATGAAGTTCCCAAAGTTTTAGA
>JAPYYZ010019665.1:0-10564 GCA_030522705.1 Eretmocerus eremicus
GAGATGAGGTAGATACTTCATATTCTAGGTAGTACGAGTGTGTAAAAAAATTTTGGTGAAGATTGGTCACCCGGAGGTCGTGGTCCCCCCTTGTGAGTCTATATTTCTCAAAGGTTTTAGAACAGAGATTTCATAATCTGATCTAATAGATTCCGATTGATGAGTTTTCATGATCTTCCACTCTGATTCAGCCTGTAAGATAATTATGTGAACACCACTATGTAAGCTGAAGCAACATGAGGCTCTTGGAAAATGCATCAGAATAACTTTTCAAAATTAATGATAAAATACATTATACTTCGATCGAAGACCTCATTATAAGATATCAACCATTTATCAAAAGTTTCTTCAACTGAGAAAGTTTTCCTCATCCGAGAGCTATTCGCCCTTCCGGTATGAGGGAGAAGGTGTAATGTACACACCATTTCTGAATGGTTGTGTACGTGCACGTATAATTGAATCGCGGTGAATTTGAGTCGGACCGAGAAGCATAGAGCAGCGCACAATCTTTGCATTTCGGGCACCCGCCACGGATGTGGGGCGCCCCTAGCTTGAGAACCTTATAATGCTTTTTTCCATTAGTAGTACGCGAAATCCAGCGTGGCGAGCGTCGAATGTGGATTTCCACATACTGCTGAAAGGAAGAGCAAGCGCGGCGCGCGTCAAAACGTGGGCTTCAACATGGCTTCCACAAACTGTTGAGAGAAAAAGCAAGCGCGGCGCCCTCCGCCACTCAGCTTCTAGCCAGACTTCCCCATCGAAAAACGGGAAGTATCGCGCGGCGCTCGGGAAATCGCCACTTTAACATAGAACCTTCGTCTAACTCGTAGGCGCACGACGTGGGCCACATTCACAGCGCATGTCCGCAGAATCTGCACCCTTGGAGTATGAATAACGTGAGAAATCAGTGATCCGGTCTCTTTGGTCTGTTCCATCTTTGCGTATGTCACGCTATCGCACGCTCTCTCAGTTGACAGTCTAGAGATTATACTTCTCGTATCGTCTTTCTTTGTCGGTCCACTGAAGTTAATAACTTCTTGAATAAACAGTTCTTATATTGAACTTTGCACATCGCCTTATATTCTGGATTTGAACCTGCCACCCAAACTATATTCAACACCCTCTCGTGCGCAAACGACGCACGTAACAATCAACGGTCAGGAAGATCCTCTGTCGGTAGAAGATTGGAATATCTATATTACCGACAATGAGGGGATTTTGAGCGACCCAGTCGGTAATGATTATGTTATACTAACATATGGTATCAGAAAAAGATATAGCATCGTTCCCGCACTATCAATGCGAGGTAGGTGTCTCAGCGCTTTTTTCACCCACATGATATCCCTTTGTAGGCGTCATCCACGTTTTATCGCTCAAAGATCTATCATCTCACCAAACTCACTGTGTTAGAATTTTTTATATTCCCTTCTCTCTCCTGCTTTGGGTATCAGGGGTCTTCCATCGGTGAGTTCATCGGTGTATCTACACCAAGCGGATGGCTTTTTTCTCTCATCCTGACCATCTCTCGTGCCGCCTTCATCTCGTTAACTAGAGTATCCCTTCACGCAAAAAGGATGGATGCGGTGAGAGGCAGCGCCGGTGTCGCCGTGCTCTCTCAGCGACGGCGGGGCCCCCCCACCGCATGCCCGCGCGTTATGAGTCTGCTGCTCCGCGGGCTCCCTTTCCCTGCGCCTCGGTGGGCTCGCTTTTCGCGGCGTGGAGGGACAGCCCGAGGCGGTGAAAGGTGCCACGAAAATCATGCACTTTTCGCGGCACGTGACCACTCTCCCCCCGTCGGCCGCTCGGTAGCTGCAGCAGAAGCGAGCTACACTAATACAATATAGCGGCTGTATGCGCGTGGACTCTAACGGGAGAGCGGCTTCGTGTGTGTGTGTGTGTGTGTGTACGCGCATTTTCGCAACGCACCTGCCTCTCTCAAGCTGCACCCACGCCGGAATTTTGGAGCACGATGAGCAGTCGACTCAGGTCGCGTCATTGAGGCACGTTGGGTTTTCTCTAGTTCCGTGCCCGCGAGCTGCTCCGATCGCAGATTTTTTGTTTTTCCCAAACGACCTGTGTAAAGTGCGGCCCAGACACGATATTTTGCATAACGACGGAGAGTATTACGCCGCAGAACATCCCAGGATGGATCTAGAAGAATTGCTTGTAATGAGATCGGCTCTCATCTCCTGGGGATTCAGCGATTTACCTCCGATCTTTGAAGGTGAGTTGAGATCCAAACGTTTAAAAATTCTTACGCATAAGGTCGGGTTTGCTGTCTTTTTGCGAGTAAGTATGAAACGTTTTTTGCTGGATGCCGAGGAATGAGTTCTCCAGGTGCAGCAAGAGCCTTGAAATTTCATAAAAAGTACATAGTTTCGCGCCCGCGGGGGTGTCCGTGGCCTTGATGGGTGCCCGTGAGTTTTTCAAGTTGAATTCTATGTACTTTGACCCGCTGATCCCGATTTTCGATGGTACAATGCCGAAAAATGCTGCATTTAATTGTTATTAACAATTTTTTATAAAAAAAATTGAAAATGGCTTTTTATGATGTAAAAACAAATTCTCTGTATTTTTTGAGTCATTTTGAGCCGAAAAGGTCTACACACATTTTTCACCAAAATGCTTGGTTTTCCCGGGAAAAATTCATGAAGTTTTCAAAATGTCGATTTTTGCAACATGAGAAGATTATCGAACGGCATCACCCATCATAGTAATCAATAATTATGGAGGAGTTTAATGAGATAATATGGAAGAATTTTTGATCTGCCAAATTTTTGACTCGTATCAAATTTTCCACCAATTCGTTAACCAAAATCCTTCGACCCATCCTGCATCCACAGTTTGAATTGAGGTACTTGGGCAGTCCCACAATAAGATCCTTGTCATAGAAAAGCCAGTACATTCACTGATTCACTTTTGCTAGCAGAGCAGGTCATTGTACATTGCAAGGATTTGAAATTCCCACGAGCAGTCAAGTCTTGATCGATCATAGCGATCAACTCGATTATTTGGGAGATTCAAAGAGTGGAAGGGAAGAGTCCTGAAAAACTTGAGTAATTGTTCTGATTCTTCCATGTTCATCCAAGTCTCATTCAATAATGTATAAAGTATCGTCCATAAATTTTAGTGAAGTGAGCTGATCATCGCCGCAATTCTTCAACCACAATGATATCTTGGACTCCATTTAGCAGCATCTGGGAAACGAGAAAAAAAGCTAACTTTCTATGGTTTTGGATTATTACTTGCCATGGTTTTTGACGGTAATGGTAGCCCACGAACTTTCGAGACTTTTTGGTCATTTTTTTTTCTTTTCATCAACGTTTTCTCAATCTCTTCTTTCGAGGTTATTTTGCGGGGTCTACAATTTCAGGGGTTATTTTCGTCCGTGCACCAAAGCCACTGAAAACGCACCTACGAAATCTCACAGTGGTGCCGGCCGGGACTTGAACCATGATTCTTTTGCGTTGAAGGTTAGGAACTTAATATCCACTGAGCCGAGGGGGCTTCTATTTCATTTATTTTTTACTTCATCAAATCACCTGTACTCTTTCAAAAGGTGCGGAGACAATGCCATCTTATACGGCGGAAAAATGCCATGTGCAACTATATTTCGATTTTTTCCGCGCCGATGAGAATGCGAGCTCTGCAGCTGGAAGAATCATGACATTCCCGAGTTTGGCACTAAAGTCGCTAAATATCACGATTCTTTTCATTTTCAGAGCTCGCATTCTCTTCTTCAGCTCATGAAATAATAATCAAATAATAAATAGCTACACATAGCATTTCTCCCGCTCTACGAGATGACGTTTTTCAGCTTGATCTGTCGCCACTTGTCTGCTATATCCGTCAAAAACATTGATAAAAATGAACTAAAACCACAGAAGTCAGCATATTTATTCCTTTTTCTACCAGATTCTGTCCTCACAATCCTTCGACGTGATGAGAGCCAAGATATGATTTTTCAAAGTCGATTTGATGATTAACTCATTTTTTTTTAATTTATGAACAGCACTGTATATGGATGGCTTCATTCCAAAATGGAACAAATGCCATTTGGACTTTTGGAAAATCGTATTGGTTAATTATAGTTTGTTCAGTCCAGAGAGATGACCGCTCGGTAAAATTTCTTCGGCAATAAGTAGTTAAATAGCTCTTAGATGAGATTCTGAAAGAACTTTTCGGATATATCATCATCAAACTTATTATTTTATCAGAACCTAACTCGAGTTTTCGAAAATCGAAATGGCGTTTGTTCCGTTTTAAAAGCCGTTCATATGTTAGATTGAGACTCAATAGATCTAAGCCTGCATGGGTATCTTGAAGGGATCAAGACTTCTCTAGCTAAAACTTCGGAAAAATGAATATAAGACTACGATTCACATAAGATAGATATGGTTTATCGGCGAGACGACCGAGATTCTTATGAATACTCTTTGCCGATCATACACAATTTCACAGAGGAAGAAATAGTGTCGTATCCCTTCTGATATGTCATCTCCCACGAAAAAGTTGAAAAAATCCCAATTAAAGTTCCATGTCCTTCTATAAAGACGCATCGCTCGATAACAACCGAATCATTCTTATTCGGAAATCTTCAGCTTTCGACCGGTGAACCTCGATCCGAAGAGTCGCCTTTTACTCAAACTGACGTGGAGGTCAAGAACCAAGAGTTGCAAAATTCGAAAAGAACCGTCGATACTCGAATCTTGCCAGAGAATGTTGATTCAAGGAAAGCAAGTCCGCGGCAGTGCGGTGCTTCGACACTTTTTTGCATACAAAAGCAAGGTTGGACATTTATCATATAATGGAAGATGACGATCTAAGAATTCTCTTGTACATTGCAATATACGATATTGAGACTATCGATCCAGATCTGAGGTGAGATAAATGTCCTCAATCAACACTCGGCCTGCAAACTTTTTTGTTTTCGTGTTTTTTCCATACAGGCCTATATATTAAAGGGTACAACCTGTTCTCAAAATTGACAGAACTGAATGTGATACCATTCGCTTTTCCTATCTAGAATAAAAAGTTCATTGATGCAAAGTTCATCAAAATTCTTATATCATCTCTACCATGGAAAAGCTACATTCCCAATAAGGATCGAACCGACTTCAGCAACTATTTACTTCGAAGTTAATGTTAAGAACATAACGAGTATGTATCAAAAACTTACTATATGCGCAGCCGAGTTCTGTACACAGGCACTCGCTTGACATTTTCTGGATTTAAGCAATGTCTAGATGGGAGCATTTCACTCAGACTGAATATTTATTTGGGTGACATCGATGAATTTTGATCTTAAAATCAAGAAGTACGTCTGGATTCTTCCGTCAACATTAGGACTTTCTGAATTTTGAAAAGCACACCCCCCTCTCCAAGTTTTAATCAAACATTAGATAGTTTCTGCTAGCGAGAGCTGCCTATTTTACCCATTAATTAACTTTGCAATGGTTTTGGATAATTCTCGAGCATTCATATCGACGTTTTTATGGTTTGATCTTGTTTCTACACTCTAAATCTGAAATAGTGAAATATTGGAACTGAAATCGTGCTATACCACTATTTCAGTGTGTAAAAGCTCGCTCACATTTAAGTAGTGCCTGGGCACTATTTGAAAATATAGTTCCAAATAAGGGTCAAGCACAATCTAGAATGGTTGTCAAGCACAATTTGCAATTATAGCCAGGTAGAAATTGCGAGTTTGTAATCTCGAACTGCAATTTTAAACTGTGGTAAGGTACAATTTTAATGAAAATACGCAGCATTGCATATTCTCAACATGAGATAATCAAAATGCGAATCTATATTAAAGTATTAGGACGGTAAATTTTGAGGTTCGTAAAAATGTAATCTGTAATGATGAATATTAGAGATAACCTCGAGACACAGGAGACGGTTTGGGTTGGAGTCCAAAACCCCAGTGGTGAAGGTCTCTGATCATATACTCCTCACAGGTGGAATGAGTTGACTCGACTTCATCTAGAAGCAGGTATTTTAGGTTCCTTTCAATGTTTCGCTCTACAATTTGAAATCGTGACGTGCCACAAATTCATTTGTAGATTGGTGGCAGATTTCCTTCTAAGTCTTCATTTTCCTTTATTTTGCATGTGATATACTACTAACAAACAGTGGGTCAATCTTGCGGATCACAGATTGAACCAAATCTTTGGGGATCATCTTGTTTTGGTGAGAAAGTTATGGACATTGGCATTGTTAGTATACATGACTATATACATAACTTTTTAATACGAGACTATATGGGTAATACTAATGTCCATAGCTGTATCTCGGAACAGAGGGCCTATGGGATTGAATCCTCTGGGATTTCATCGTTTCTCACCAAAAAAAGATGATTCTCAAAGTTTTGGCCAACTCCGTAATCCACAATGTTGACCCTCTACTTGTAAGTTAAATGTGAAAATGGAATCTACAATTTGAAATGGTTACAATTTCATGATCTCAGTTTTAGAGTAGAGTTGTTCGTATTGTAATTCAGATGAAGTACCATGGTTGAGATTTAATCTTTTTGAAGGCAGAAGTGAAAAGAAGCTGTGTAGTCCCTGAGATTTTTGGGTCTATTTCATAGAGTTGATTTCCATGTATCGTCATATCGAAGAAGGTACTCATCCTTCGCATATTAGTAGAACATGGATGTGGGTTCCGATGAACTCTTTGAAAGGTACTCTTCAAGGAGTGATCTGATTCTTAACCTGAATCAAGATCACTCTCACGAATATTGAAAAACTGCTGTAGATCGTGAGATTTAGAATACATTCATGTTTACTCAATTGCAGAATCAGTGACTGAATATGATCTTTGATAACCTGTGCAAGTATTTAAAAGTTTACTCGTAGTTTGTTGATGACCGTTACAACTTGGGCTTTCTGAGCAAGATAACTAAGTCAATCATATGATTGCAACTCGGCATCGCCCGTCTGACTGGACATGCGATAAGATTCTTCCTTTGAATCCTCACCAAACGCTCAAAAATAATCTTATTTGATATGCGTTAATAGAATCTTAATTGTGTCTGCTCATATCCAATATCAAGCTGGCATTGCTTTAGCTATCCAATACTGAATTTTCACGAGAATTTTCCGTTTAGCAGTTACTGAATATAAATGTCCCGTGATTTCCCGGGAGTTGGAATTGTTCTCTCCGCTTGATTAACAGTAACACTCTTGCCGGGAAAAAATTGAGTCACGTGAATCTAAAAATTCACTCGTTTGACATGAAAACTTTGATCTCTGCGAATCCAATGAAGAGATTTCATATGGATGTTCTCATTTTGGGGGAGGGGGGAAGTTCATTTCTATCCCTTGACCCTTCTAAATCCACAAAAGATTTCGGAAAAGCAACTTTTCGGTATCAAAATTTTTGATCTAATAGTTCTATCTTTCTTCTAAGGAGGATGAATTAGAAGTCATATTGAACACATGCCTATCAATTCGTCACATCATTCTACACTTTCTAGTAATGATATTCTGAATGATATCTAAATCTAAAAAAATTGATTCCTACAGTAGACTCGGAATGCAGGCTTTGTGAATTTTCCACAATAAAGGATATATAATCACATAAAATAGGTATCCGTTTTGAAAGTCTATGCTATGCCCGACAATACTGTGTACAACTGTGTAGAGTTCATGCAGAAAAGTAAAGATTTTTCGTCGTGATCTATCGTGTCAAGATTCCTCAATATATGGAGTGTTTAGGACTCCATGAATTCCTGCAGATCTTTGTAGGATCCTGAAATCATTCGGAAATTAAAATTGTACCTGTCACCCTCCGTATAGAACTAATTTTCTCTCTTCTCTGCTCAACAAATCTCCCATGTTGTGTGAAGAGGATTTTATGCTCATGGCATCGAGATAGCGTTCGTAATCAATAGTAAATTGGTGACTGGGGATGTAATTTCAAGTCTTCTAGCGGAAAGAGCTCTCAAAAGGGTAAGTTCTATTTTGGACGGCCGTGAAAATCTTTATATCAGAGTCGAATCGATGATTCAAATACGACTCTAGAATGCAGCTTTACAATTTCATGGAAAGCTCCTGGAACATATAAGTCGATACCTTTGCTTAGAAGAATTTCTGACATGATACGGTGGAACAAGGGACTTTTGATTGTTTTCTGTAAAAACGTTATCATCGTTAATATGACTCGATGATTTTTGATTATAGTCTTTTCGAAAGTTGCCGAAATCGAAGCAAGTTTGATGGAAAACTTCAACCTTCTTAGATGAAAAAAGTCTTTGTATCGATGCAATTCAAGATACACATCTATTGTGATTCAACAGAGCAGACGCTTCTCTTAATTCCTTCAAGTAACTTCTCCTCAGTTTTACTCGATTCGAGTAAAATAGTTCCACTTGAGGTTTTAAATAGCATATACTAGTAAAATTGAGTGATATAAGTGAAAAGTCGCTAGAAGAAATTTAGAGAATGAAGGAATGCTCGCATGAATAGTATACATCTCGAGAATGTTGCATCTTAGTAGATACCTATCAGGCTCGCTCCCTAGAATACAGAAAATCTGTGATAAATTGCTGATTTGGTTCATATTCACATCATTATCCATTATGAATCTCATATTGATGCAATACAATGGGCTCATTTGTAGTTTCGATCAAAAATTATCTTCAACCAATCATTCATATTTTGTTCAAGAATTGTACGAACGATTACTGGACGCTAAAAAACAACGTCAACAATGCTTTTGTTCATGCGAGGTGAGAACAGCAGAACAATGTACAGGACGCCACACAAGTAGAGTTGTAAGTAGATGGCTAGTTAGTAGAACTCTACTTGTTAGTGATGACTCGAGTCAGTTATTGTCTCTCCTGCCATTTTTGATGAGCAAGTAGCAGATCTCAGCAGCCACGATAGATAGTAATTCCTAAATTCACAACTTTTGTAAAATAATCGTACGGTTATTTTACCTAATGGGTTATGACTTGATTATGAACAAGTTAAAGTGAGATTCTAACATGACTCTTTGACTCGCTTTCTGTGAGTTTGATTATGTCCATCATGATGCTTGCCTTAACACCGATCGCAGATCGTCAAATTCATTTTTGTGCTAGCGAAAATTTCGGCGCAAGGATGTGTGTTTTATTTTATTTGGATTTCTGAGGAATTACACTGGTATTGTATCAACGCACTGAAAAGTGCGTCTCTCAATAACCTTCTATAATACGTGATGGATGTGTTAAGAGAATTTGAAAATAATGCTTCATCGTGTTCATGCTTAGAAAGATGTCTCAATCGTTGATAAGTATTCCTTCAAAATTAGAGCATCATGCGAGTACACTGATCTCTTAAAAATAGAAAAGGATCAAGATCATGTACGGTTTTTTTTGTATTTTTAAAAAAACTCCACAGCTCTAGAAATAAACTCTGAATGGTCTCTGGAGTCCGGAAAATTGTTCCATAGTAAAGTTGGGAGAAAATCGAAATACTATTCAAAGAAGAAATTTTCGTTTTGTGTCACTTTTTGTGAGCGACATCGTTCCCATTGAACCGCAATTCAACTGCAGTAGATCACGCTTAATGTGATCACATTATCGAGACCGTAACAATTTAATTCTATTAAGGAGATGTCGGATACCAGCATTGTCGAATTTTCAAATTTCTTGGTAAATTTTTACGGTGTCGCGAAAATTGGAAGTAACGCCGATTCTAGAACACCTACAAAATGAGTGTTACTATCCAGATCCGCGATACTTCGAAAACCCATATGTTTAAGCATGTATCGCCAATTGCGGTACATGATCATGTATGGTCATGTACCGCGAACGGTACATGGTCATACATGACCATGTACCGATGACTTTACACGGGGAGATATTGTTTTGTTTTATTTTAAATCAATTTATGATGAATGTCGGGAAGGTAGAGCTTCTTCATCTCCTCAACTTTGTTACACTTCTTCAAACGTCTCTAGCTCTGGCTAGAAACATTGAAATGGGTGTCAACAAGCGTCAATCTTTTGATTGACTACAGATAGAAGTAGGATTGACTGCGAAATATAGTTACAAGCAGAATGAGATAAAAGTTGATAAGAGCGTAACAAAGTTACCCCATTGACGGTATTCAATTTTAAGTTACCCAGTTACGCCAGAAAATCTTCATTCACTACTTTTGGAGAACCAACGAACTTTCCTGTGAAGAGCCGAAAATTTTCTGTAACGGAACAACCGTATAACTCATTCACTGTAATATGCGAATAATCATCATCATCTGACGCGCTCGGTATACATATATATTTCTTCTTACAGAGGCAATAAAAAAGTCAGGGAGGGTGTTTCACTTCAGTACCTTAACAGATACAGAGCTGCGTGACATCCTCCCGAAGGATTATAGTGAGGCCAGATTCGCATTATTCAAAGATCGTTATGTGCAACACATAACAAAGAGACAACGGCTTACGTCGGATTTATCGGATTTAGCTGCCCCAGTAAATCCACCACTCGTATCTGGCGCTAATGGGCGAATCATGGACGTCACCGTGGGGGTGTCAGTTCTTGGTATTGATTTCAATGCTACCTCCAATGCTTTGA
>JAPYYZ010019666.1:0-14088 GCA_030522705.1 Eretmocerus eremicus
GGCCGACTCCTCCAACCTTATTCGATCTATGAGAATGTCAACTTCTACAATGGGCTACAGTGATCACCAATATTGGATTATAACGAAACCTATACAGAATTCGAGTCTGTAATGTGAATTTTGTGTGGGACATACTGTAAGCGCTGTGATCTCAAAGTTATCTTATATGAGTTCCTAATCAACTAAAATAATGAGTCTCAAATTTTTTAATTTGGAATTTGTGAAATAGAAATAGGGTTGATAGGTACCAGCTTTAGGCAAAAGATGGTTTACGGCTGAAAATTGAATCTGGACCCGGAAACGGAATGGATATTCTGGCATTATTTTCTTCCACCAATTCCATTTATTCATGTTTGGTGGGATGTAAAGTCTATTATGTAAGTTAGATCTCTATTCAATAGACTACAGAAAAATTCTTCTAAGCTCCTAACTAGTCATATATGAGTGTAAGCGAAAAAAGTCCTACAGTTACATCAAAATTACTCATTCTCATACACAGTGCTAGCAAACGAAATCCCAAACCCTGAAATTTCAAGGTTTAGAGGAAATCAATTCGTTTTTCTGATGGTTTCGCGATTTTTTCCGACTAAATCAAATTTCCGATGGATTCCCTATTTCTTACGACATTTTACTTCTGTAGACACCCTGGTGACAGGGCATGTCGCGCTTGCGACGTGGCCTTGTGGTCTGCTCGGTAGTAAAATGCATTTTACAGGGAAGTGGGACGAAATAGAGCAAAACGAGGAAAAGACGAATCTAAGTCTATCGATTGCCTAAATTTTGAGACTCAATAGAGGCCTGTGCGTGTAATACTTTTTGCAAATAATATGCACAAAATTTGCGAGTCGAGTCGCTCCAGTCTGGAAGATCAACAGCTTGCGCAGCCGCTCAACTCGCAAAATCTGCGCACATTATTTGCGAAAACTATTGCATGCACAGGTCTCTAATTAGTCTCAAAATTTCGGCAATCGATAGACTTAGATTCGTCCTCTCCTCGTTTTGCTCTGTTTCGTCCCACTTCTCTGTAAAATAAACTTTACTACCGAGCAGAGCGCGCACCCGTGTCGCAAAGGTCGCACGGCTCCGACATGCCCTTTACGCAAGAGAAAATATAAGCGAGTTTTCGCACCAGATTTTTACAGAGAACTTTCGTACACTTGAAGAGCTATTCTAACCTTCATCATGAGTAATTTTTGCTTGTCTATACGTGACTTTGTCATCGTTGTTCAGTTAAGCTCTAGAAACACACGGGAATCACACGAGCATAACTCGGTATGAGTGCAGTACTACTGCAGCTATATAGGTAGAAGAAGATACTGAAAGTGAAGTTATTGTGTTTTGCGACTTGCTGTCAAGATTTTATTGAACCTGGAATCAGATCTGTTAGAAAAGCGACCAGGACCCGTTTGATTTTATTACTCACAGATACACGGAATTTTATTCTCATCTCCTTCAATCCCGCCCTGGCACTAATATCTCCTATTTCAAACATTTTTACAAAAAAAATCTGTCATGGTTTCACAAATGCCGTTACTGTAGAATCCCTATTGTTACGATTAACCGACTCAGATCTAACCATTGATCGTTAGCTTCCATCATTTTCAGAAAAATCGTGTTAATTCCGAATGGTGCCCTCCGCGCATTTTTGCACTTGAAAACATCAATCACATCCTCCGAAACTGTCAAAGATTTGAAAAAGAAATCGATATCTTTTTGGAATGTTTGAGAAACTCCAAATTTCTTTTGCTGTACAACATTGAATCAATTCTCAAACATCCCAATGAACAGACCAGGAAATTGATCACTAATTTTATTAAATCCTGTTCCCTAATTGTATAATTTGTTTTCACATTGATTTCAATTTGCACTAATAGCCGATTTTTCTACTTATTGCAGCTCTCTTGAGTTTATCCCTTACCATTATAATCCTTCCCTTATTTTCATTTTTCCGCTGCTTTCTACCCTTCCCCTATCCTGCGGATGAGATGAAAAGGCGAGAAAAATTCCTAGCCGAAATAGCCCATTTTTCAAAAAAGAAGATAGCTACACGGCAAATAAAACAAATCATGGAAAACAAGTCATTATGGAGAATTGGTGTGACAATTACTTCATACAAGAAAACGCAGAAGACAGAGTGCCCAATTTTTCACAGACAGTGAATGTCCCAAGAAAGAGCTCAATGTGTATGGAAGGATAATTTTCGCGAGAATCGTGAATGAACTTTGTGCAACTTCGAGAGTAAGTGCAAAATAAGAATATAGTCAGCTGACGAGGTTATGATTCCGGTGCTCACCCTTTGGCTTCGATTGATGCCATAACTGACTCTACAGTGGCCTTCTTCTTGGGCTTTTGGCATGGCTTTTTGGTGTACTTCGTGCCTCGCTGTGGGATTTGCAGCAGCTTCTGTAAAAAACAGATTCGAGGTAACTCAAAGAACGTCAACAAAGCGAGAGGTTATGTTGCCGTCAGTTCATTCTTATTAGGACTTCGATCTCTGAGAGCAACCTGGAGCAAAACTGAAAATTTGGATTACACTCACCGTTTGGCAGGATAGTATAGTCGGCGACGACCTGGCGAGGCCGGCGCCAAGGATAACATGTCTAGCTATCGTCGCCATGTGAGTAAGACTGCGCTGGATACGGGCGACTGCGCCGAGGATAAATTCCGGCAGCTACCTGTCTCTGTCCCTCTCATGCTCGCAGTGTAGTCGCGGCGCGACGTTGCCAAGTCCGCCCACCCCACAGCATGTTTGTAGCTTTCCCCGTCCCCCGTCGTGCAGCGAGTGCATCGCAGTGCATCGCAGGAGTTGGTCAGTGGAATTTTTCGCACGACCTCGCAAGATTTCGTTGATCAGAATCATTCCTCTGTCTGGTGGGTTCGAGGGTGGATTAGAACTGCTCTTGATGGAAAAACGTCACTCGAAGAGAGTCAATTCTTGTTTCCGGGTCATTTCATGGTGATACGAACAGTATCGAGAAAGTGCAAAGGTGATGATTGATCAAATTGTGCATTTGAATCGTTCGATTTCATTAAGTTATTATTTCCTGAAAGAAAATCATACAGTGCCATAGTGTTCACAAACACTCCGTGTCATTGTTGGATAAATGATTGTTTTAGCGCGTGAACGCAGAATATCTTTTGAATCTGTCTGGTTCGAGTTCATCTACTAAGCGCGAATTTCGTTTGAAAATGCATTTAAATGTGTTCATAATCGTTCTCGAGAGAGCCATCTTTGTCTTCGCTGTGAATCTTTGAAAAAATAGCCAATGTGACCCCGAAAGTATCAACCTGACACGATCACATTCTCATTTCAGGCTTCCGAGACTCGTGAGAGGTTAGCAATTCATTTGCGCTACTTCAACCGCAATAGAATCGGCGCAACAAGTCCTCCTCAATTAGATCGCAGCAGAAACTGCAGTATCTGTCCCGCTCGCAGTCATCATTCGTTGCATATCAGCGGTGCGTGCGGCTGAGAGATCGCACTCATCTCGATTGCGTCGCAAGATTCTGCCGCGGAGCAGTTCAGGGCCAATGTGCATCGCGCAGTGTCAATACGAGTGCGAATCCGCGGAAATGGAAACAAATTAGTTATTTTCGCGCATTCCGCAGAGCAGATGACGAGTGGCCGAGAACATAAACAAACGTCAGGCCGGCGGGATAATTCACCGGCCTGGAGGCGGCGCCCACAGATGTCGCCACCCGTCCACTGAAACGGACACATTGGTTGACGGAGAACCGGCAACGCAGCGATTATCACGGCAAAGGAGAGCGAGAGAGAAAGCTGGTCCGAGCTCCTGCTATCTCGGGGGCCACCGCGCGCCAGAGTCACAAACACGGTGCAGCGAGTGCGGCGAAGCAGCAGTTTACGCGCGGCGGCTGCCCGCGCTCCTCTCGCCGAACCCGAAGCCGCGGTGCTCCGTTGGCGCGTCCGCCATTTTACGATCGCCATCGCCGAGGCCTCGGCAGCGCTGATAGCGGCTCAGCCCCGGTCGGCGCCGCGCCCCAGCCCGCCCTCGGCCCAGCAGACGCCGGCCACGGCCCCCGCGCGCCCCCAGGATGCCGGGCCCGGCCGCCGCCCCGGCGCTGTAGCAGCAGAAGCCGTGCAGCGGCCCGACATAACCTCAACGTCGGCGGACGGAGCGAGCGGCGCGCGTCGTCTGGTGTCGCGGGCAGCGAGCGATAGCAGAGCCGCGGCCGCTCGCAGCTCGGTCGCGCCGTGACTGGAACATGGGCCCGGGCCAGCGGCTCTCGCCCGGCTGCCGTCGTCCCCGTGGCCAGGGCATCGTCCCATGTGTGTCCGTGTGACTGTGCGCGCGCGCCCCCGTCGACCGTGATCCGGGCCGAGGCCGCCCCGCCGCCGCCGCCGCCGTGCCGCCGCGGGCACGACGGACCCCCGAGCATGCAGTGATCCGAGCGTCGCCGAGCTGCTGGTGCCGGGCAGCCGGCCCCGGTTAGTGAGTGACCCAGTGCGCGATCGCCGCGGCTCGCTCCGAGGACAC
Organism: Eretmocerus eremicus; assembly: GCA_030522705.1. NCBI lineage: Eukaryota > Metazoa > Arthropoda > Insecta > Hymenoptera > Aphelinidae > Eretmocerus > Eretmocerus eremicus. Next base: position 4,500 of record JAPYYZ010019666.1, read on the forward strand.
GACGACGCTGCCGGCGGTACGCAGCGGGTAGCAGCCGAGAGGACAGCTAGCAGCCGAGCGCACCCACACGGACGATGGAGGAGAAGCCATGACGCACCCCGCGCATCAGACTAACGGCGCCAGCTTGGAGGACTGCCACACCAACTTCTTTGCATTGGTGAGTGTTTCGCGGAGGCCCTCGCCGAGCCGGTGCACCGGCTGCCAGAGCCCCGGGTGCCCAGTGGCTCCTGGCAGGCTCGGAAAAGCGCGAGCTTTCCCAGGCCGCCGCCATGTTCGATTCGCGCGGTGCTCTCCGCTACCGCTGCTGCTGCTGCTGCTCCGAAACAGTTATTAGCTGCGTCCTCGTCGCTCTTTCGCGCTCGGCTGAGCCCGTCTCGCGTGCATGTACACACGCCCGATGTCACGACGCAGTCGTCCCCGTCGTCGCCGAGGTCGCCGCGTCCTCGCAACGGCCAGAGTGCTCGCCAGCCGTCCCCGCGAACTCGTCACCATCGAGAGTGTCTCCGACACTCGCCCATACCCGAGTGTCAACAGGGTATCGCGTGGGAACGTCGTCTCCGGGAGTAGCATACGCCGCGGCAGGTCGAGTAGATGAGAGAGAAAGCGGCTTTCGCGCCGGCGAGGTATCCTGCCTCTCTCGCGACTCTCTCTGCCAGCTCGCGAGTTATGTTGTCGTTCGCGCCGCAGCTCCCGTCTTGCAGTGTGTACGACGATAGTCCCGGGCCAATAAACAGCAGTGGCAAAAGGCGTGCAGGGGGCGTGGGATCGATTCGCTCGTCCGCGGCGGCCTTTGCATTCTCCTCGGCGCGAGGCCGGCTCTCTCTCTCTCCCTCTTTCTCTCTCTCTTTCTGCTCTCTGCACGCGTGGGAGGCGATGAATTTTGTAACACACTCGGGAACTTTCCTCTCGCGCTCTCGAGCAACCTGCTGCTACAGCTCCTCCTCTTCTGCTACCTCTGCCCCGCTGCTGCTTCTGTACACCTCTCTCTGTATGGTCTGGAAAATCAATGATTGCTCGCGTTACGGCAACTCTGCGATGGTCATCGGCCACTGTCACGCTCTCGCCGATCGAAGCCTCTCGCGTCAAGCCCCCTGTACCGTTTGTTTGACGTTCCACAGCGCCGAGTACTGCCACCTGAATTGAATTGTTTTCACTTGAACGTGTCGTTCTCGCAACGGTGACGTTGGTTCGACGGCGTAATCGAATCGACGCACTCCGAAACTCTTGCGCTTGGTACCGCGCGTAAACATTGCACGTGGGCAGCGATACTCTCCAATAAATATTCGTAGGAGGATTGCAAACAATAAGTGGGTGTCCGCTCGCTTCGGCGATCTATATAAGACGGGCATTTGCGTTCCTCGTGATGTGTACACGTCTTTATCTGCAAAGCACTACCGTAATTATACATTTGTTGCGCCACTTAGCCAGAGAGATAAATTGGTGCTTCTCCCGCAAGCTCGTGTGCACTGGAGGCGGCTATTCTCTCTCTACTGGTTCGTTGCTTTCAAATTAACGTCATTCCGCGGCTGAATATACATATCATGATTGCGAGACGTAGCGACTTTCAGCACCGTTTCATTATGAAAGACATTGAAAACGCGCCGATAAGAAAATCGATCGTGTTTGCAAAGTAAACGCGATTTATTTGAGCAGTTTGAACGACAAGAATGAAAGGAGATGGATGCTTCGCGAATAAGAGGAGTGCGGAATAAACTCTCGTCGGCTAGAGACCTCCGTGCTGCTTGTGCTGCGTTCGTATATTTTTTTCAAGCCTCTGAAGCTCGTGAAATCCATCGCAGAGCACCCTCTTTTTCGTCTCCCTTTTTGCACGTTGGTGAAATGCCGCGCTGTTTGAATATTTCGTCTAGACGCGAGGAGTGATACTAGTTTTCTTCTGATTCTCCTTTTTCTCTTTTCTTCGCATTTGTCCCGAAAGTTGGTTGAGATATACTCCTGTATGAGTACTGTATTTCAATGACGATGAAATACCATATATAAGTGTACCAAAATTTACGACTCGGTCTGATTCTTTTGTATAATTATATGACACTCGTACTTTTCAATATTCCTCGATGAAAAACAATTGAAAAAGGAAGCCATACATGTGAGTGACTCCCTGAATCAGTTCTTGCAATGAGAAACCTATTCAAAATGAATAAAAACTGTTTGTAGTTGTTACGCTTAGGCAGTTGTACGTGTGTTCAAGAGCGCACATCGCATATTAGTTGATCGCTCACCGTGTCGAATTCCTCTTTCTTTTTTCCATCACCATTCCTGGATCAATAACTTCAAAACCTCCCTTACATCTGAATGCAGTGGAGCATGCTTCTTCTGATTTTCTTGAATATTTTCGTTCCTATCGTCTTTGCTTCCACCAGAACTAGCATCAATCTGAAATGCCTGTGGGAAAAAATCTTCCACACTTCTTAATAATTGGAGATTCATTTTGAGTCAAAATTATTCCAACTCCTCCTCGAATTTTTGTGGTCATCAAACGAATACGAGATTGCACGTAATTCGGCACGGGCAACGTAGCAGCTTCACCGCGAGCAATTAGCGAAATGGAAAAGTTGCCTCATCCTCGCTCTCGTAATTGAGTCTTGCGCGAATTTGTGATTCCGAAGTCGAGTGAAATTTCCTCGGCGCTTTTTCACGTCGAGCTCTCTAGATATTCAGCCTCTGGCCTCCGAGAGAAATTTCTTCTGCTCCTGCGCGAGCGAGCGGTGGCTTCTTTTTCACTCCCTCGCAATTTACAGTTCGGTAGCGGAAATTTGTTTCGCCTAACTTCGTTTTAGCGACGGCGATGTGCAAGCAGCGAGACGACGACGACGGCGGCATCGACGATGACAAGGAGAGCGAGCAGCGAAAAATTCTAGACGCGAAGTACGGTTCTCGAGAGCAGCTGCGCGATCGTGACACCCCTTTATTCGCTGGTACGGTTGCGAGAAAAAGGAGGAGACCAGTGCACAGCCCATGCCTTTTTCCGTGTGGAAGTTTTGTAGCGTGCGCGGCGGCGCTCGCTCGGAATATCCTCTCTCTTTTGCCTCGCGAGCAAGTCCCACATCGAGTCGATTTCCCTTTTCCTCTCGCTCTTCTTCCCACTCTCCTCTCTATTTCTCGTCCTTTCGAGTGTCTTGTGTGCCGTGCGTGCCACAACTGCCGCCACCGTATACGTACTTACTTATTTCGCGCGGCCTCTTGCAGCGCAGCAAAGCTTATCCACGCTTGAGCGCCGAGGCCGACTTTTGCCGGGATAGAGAACCTGATGCCCGTAATGCGGTAATCGGCTCGAGAGACAGCCTCTACAGCCACTGTAGATTCTGCGCTTGTTTCCAATACCCGTGAGAACGTGAAATTTATCTTGCATCCAAATTACGTTTCCGAGTATTTTTCTAGGTCTGAAAACTGTTGAGAAAATTGAATTGAAGCACACGTTTTTTGGATGGAGTTTTTTTTGGTTTCCTCTCAATCTCTCTTAGGACGTAGTAGCCTCAGTGTGAGATGGATATCTCATATGCATGAGACTAGGGCTGCTAAATTTCTACAGTCATCTCAAAACCGGAGTGTCCAGTTGTCTGTCGTCCGCAGTGACTCAAAAAAAAATGCCTTGCGATCAAATTCGCAATTCGCAACGTCTCGAAAAATCTCCTCTTCTGAATGAGTTATTTTTTCTCGTTGGTTTCGATGGAATAATATGATTGAAATTCATCATCGCATCTCGTTATACGTTAATTTGTCGGCGAGACGCAGCAAGGTTATCTTTAAACAGTGCAAAAATTTTAAGATAATTAAACACCTCGCCTTATCGCAGTACAACGAGTTCTGAAATTAATTTTGCCGCAGCAGCTCTCGATCTCTGTGACACTCTTCGGCATTGAAAGGACCCCCTCTCTGACTCTCGACTGTGAATTTTGTATTTCACTCGGCATAATCGGCGCTGTCATCGAATTTGCGCACAGCTGTCGCATTGCTCGTATCTCGTAAAGAACGTGTTTTGGTGCCACTGCGTTCACCCAAAATCAACATCGGTTACAGCAAAGCCGCAGTGCCCACGCAAGGACGACTTTCAAAATGCTGCATTTGAATGCGCACCCCTGTGCCGCCTGATTAAGGTCGAGCCCAAAATAATAACGCAGAATTTCGGGGCTTGTTATAACGAGGCCGTCGCACAACCTGTCATGATGTCTGCAACAGAGTCGGCAGCAGCAGCCTCCTCTCGCTCGTGTTTCTCTCACGTGCACTGCTTTTTTTCTCCATCGAGTGTGATATATTCGCTGGTATTATTCGAGAATCTCGTGGCATCTCTACAGCTTGAAAAATTGTTTAGCCGCTCTTGTTTCATTGAGTCTGGTTACCAACGTCAAGCTGTGGCAGCAATCTTTTGAATTATTCATCGTGCTTTTTCAATGCGTCGCGATACTTCCAATATTATAAAGTTCTCCGACGCGAATCGTATACGTAGTGCAGAAGATCAGAGAAACATGCGAATTATAATACTCAAAAACGTGACGTGATTCCGCAGTTCTGAAAACGGATTCGGATTCGGAGCGGCTCAATTCGCGTAAGGATCAATCCTCGAAAATCAATTCACACAAAACAAGTCAAAATTTGTAGTCTAGTGTTGATACAATCTTCTTAGCGTGTTGAATCTTATCGCACGGTGTTTTATACCTGCTGTACGATAATGCTCCTTTCGCCCCGAAAAAAGCGTTATAAAAAAGGATAATTGAATTTCTTCATTAGTCCTTGACGCAGAGAAATATGGTATTCGATATCTCCACACCTATCACTACAAAGTTCACAGGAGTCCACAGTTGAATAAACATCTATTCTATTCTATTCTCTTCTATAAACTGGTGAATTAAGGAATTTGAAAGCCTAATTGAGAGTTGAAATTCAAGAGTCTATCAGGAGTCCAATTTGATAGTTTTAATTTTAATGAATGCAATCTCTTCCAAAATCGTCAATTAATCAGACCACCACAAAATAGAAGTATGGAGTCCCTCAAGCCTAGAAAAATCCAATAAAGATAACGCGCAAGGAGCTCTCCTAGTGCATTGAGATTTAAATATTGAACAATCACTAACAAAAGTATCCACACACACTTACGTGGGGCACGCTGGACACAATTTATTAATCCATCCCCAAAACATGATTTAATGCATGGAATCACATACTATCAAAACTTCAGCATTTCGCCACCACCAAAGGTGTTCTTTGCTGTAGCTTGAAGAGGCAGGGGAGGTGAGAGTGACTGGTACGGTACTTTTTTTCTCTGTCGATGACTCCCCTTCTCTTGAACACAGTGCAGTGGAATAATAATTGTAAACCGTGTTTGTTCTTACTTTCGAAGTCTATTTTAAATATTATTATAAGAAACCAAGATTGTGAGGTGTTACTAACCCTCCACTACCCACGTGGTACTTTTGACACATAATTTTGACTTATTCGAGCTCAGTTCTCATCCCACCCAGTGTTCCATGAAAGCAATAGAATTACAATCTATAGTCGCTCCCATGAGATGTGGTGAAACCATATTCCAGTTCCTTCCTCGGTTCCTTCAATTTCTATTTGCCCTCCTCGAAGCCCTCCTGTGATTCAACAAAGTCAGCGACCTCTAGCAAGACCGCGTACCCAGTGATTTTTCATTCATTCTCCTTATATATCGTTTGTCAAATCTCTGTATCAATTGACCCGCTCCTAAAAAATAGCTATCATTTTTTTCAAACTTGAATTGGGTATAATTTGGATTTTTGATGCTTTAGATTCATACCTGAAGCGATAAACGAATAGTGGGTGCGAATTTTCTCTCAAATGGGATGACCACTACTGCCTCCAGCCTACGTATGCACAGCTTATAAGCTACAACGCGCGAAAGAAAGACAGAAGGGAAGAAGTGCAGCGCAACAGCAGAGAGCAGCAGGCGCATGGCATGCACGAGGAGTCGTTTCGCGCGGCGCGCGCGGCGGCGGCGGTTGTTGACCCAAGGCGCGAGCCTCGTCTCTCTATCCTCGTCTGCTTCTGTCTGTCTCTCTCCATCTCGCTGTGTCTCGGCCGGTGCATCCCGTCGCACCGCGCAAGCATCGCGTGGCATCGCGTCGCCACCGCGAGGTCGCCACAGTGGTCCGAGATGCTTGGATAGCTGCTGCTCTGGTGCACGCTGCTGGGAAAGAATGGGAAAGGAAGGAACAGCTCTCTACTCGCGTGCTCTCTGCTCCGTCTTCTCTCTCTTTCTCCCTCTCTCCTGCTTCCTGATGCGTGCCCCTCTCGTGTCGCAACCGCAGAGTATCGTCGTCGTCGCCGTGGTTCGTCGCTTCCTTCCTCCGGCTTTTGTGTTTTCCGCGCGACAGCTCGCACTCGGGAGGCGTTTACGCTGCGGCTGCTTCCAAATAATATGAAAAAAAGACGATTGATGAAAAATTTGTGCCGTTTGTGTTTGAAAGTGTGTGTGTGTGTGAGAGAGAGAGAGTCCAGGATCGCTCAAAAAATTTTACCAGAAGTTATAGGAGTAGTGCTCAGCATTCATTTGACGCATCTAGGCTTGCTAAGTGCCGAAATCCCGCAAAGTTCTAATCCTGTTGTTTTTATCAGTCCTCCACATGGACGCCAATATGCGGCATATCCGGGCCAGTGTGTCACGTTGAGCGTCTGTTCCAAGCCCACGAGGTCTAGAAATCACACACAATTTTTACTTACTCGCCCTGAGTCTCTAATTCTTATGTGGATGCAGCCTGCAGCTTGCGCGCGATGTAGTTTCGTTTTGTTGACTTGTTGCTTTTGCACCGCGCGCGACAGCCACGGATTCTTCCTCGCTCGGATATACCTGCCCACACTTCCTGCGCAGCTTGTGTACACAATCTTGCGTGTCGCTTGCTGGTCTCTCTGCTCGAGTGACACACTTGCCGCTCACTCGTGCCTGTCGTCGCCGTCGTTGTCATCTTGAAGCGACACCTGCTTGAAAGAAAATCAATTTCGACTGGATTTCGTGAGAGAGGTTCGACGCCATCAAGATTTGACCCGAGATCAAGAGAGATGTTTACGATTTTGATGTCCTCTGTGATGATTGATGCTTTTCTACATCATTATATCATAATAAAAAAATTGGTAAGTGGACGACGGGCAACCCCAAACAGCACCTTAGAAGAAATCTCCCTTTCATTCAAACTCATACCACCCTGGCACTTGAACATTATTTTTTTGTCGATTTTTACCAGTACACATAAGCGAATAAAGTGTCAAGATTGGTTCCTTTCAATTTCATTTCTCTACGATGGAACAAATTAGAGAAGTTGAGAAGGAAGTGCCTCCAACGCACTCCCGGGGAAACCGAGCGATAAATGCTCCATTTCCCTTGCTCGTCTCCCCGAATCATCAAGTTCAACCCGTCGTGGTGTCGAAGAACACTGTCTCATCATTCGTTCATTATTACCTAGATACTTTGCTCACATTGAGAAAATTCTTCTCAGAAATAATTTCACCTCCCAGCTGATCATTTCCATCCACCTTGTCTTGCGTTTACTTGATTTTTTTTACGCACTCGCGCATCGAAAACGTATGAACGTACTCTCTAAACCCCTTCGAGTGAAATCTCACTCGAAGCGAGTCAAGTTCGTGCCTTTCAAGCTTCGAGTGGCACGAATCTGACTCGAATCGAGTGAAAATCCACTCAACTTGAGTGAAATTTCACTCAAAGAGATTTCTCAAGCTTAGAGAGTAAAGTAGCTGATTTTGATATTGAATGGTGCCATGGGAAAGTCATTGAGTTTGTTTCATTGGAATTTTTCATTGTGCAAACGCCGAGCCCCGCATTGCGATTGAATTTGATATTGAAAACTGTAATGTCGAATCAGTGTGTGATGGAATTGTTGTGACAGATCGGATTGAAGCTTGTACTGGGCACCACTCCATCTTTTAATTACATATCTGTGTAATCATTCGAACTCGACGATTCTCGCTGTTGGAGTAGTACGCGCAAGGTTAATCTGCAACAAGGGGCACGCGTGAAGGCTGACGTTTGCGCGCGCGTTTGGTCGATTGGTCGCGGCGTGCGAGTCGCATGCAGTCGTTGCGGCTCAGCATGTGTGTTGTACATGTTATCTCGAGGCAAAAATTTGCACATCTGTAGCTCTGTTCCCCCTATATGCCACTTGCTTTTCGTTGATTATTTCGAGCATTGGATCCAGAAGAAGAAAACGAGAGTGGGCCAACAAATCTCAGTGTAGACTCAATTATGCGACCTTGCAATAAGTGTATAAAAAGGCACCGGCGACAATTTCATCCCACGTTTTTCGCTGTGTTTGGAATCCTCGTTTTCGCCAAATCACTCCGAAGCTATATGATTAGTTCACTCATGCAATACACGAAATTTGATTTCAATTATTTCGAGAATAATTCATCGATTTTGATGTTTCGGCCTTTGATAATCTCAACATATTGCTATAACAATGCTCTCCATCGTCATCGGCAACATTTTTGGCGACAGTTTCATTCAGTTTTTTCTGAATAATGCGTGAACACTCGAGTCTTTTTCGATTCAATCAACGTTCGAAAGTATCACATCAGGAAATATGACGGAGGAATGTTCGAATCGGGAATTACATTTGCTCCTATATCTGGAATGCAATCTTTAATTCCCAGCACACGCCATGAATCAGGGTGGTGTATCAGAAAATAGCTGCGTAACGAGCTGGGACGAGTGACGAGGAGCGTTATTAACCTTAGAATATTGAGCCTCACTGAATCTCTCGCCGACGACGATGTTCTAAAAGAGTCCAAGCCACTGTTATAGTAATTGACGTCGATGCCAGCGGCGAGCGACGATGCCCCCAAAGCGCAATTAATTGCCTTCTAACTCGTGTTCGACGCGTAATTCACATCTTAATAAAGGCGCTCGATCGCGATCGAGAGCCCGTAGTGTATAACCGATCGCCATCTCTCCCGGGAACGAATCGATCCCCATTTATCGAAACGCAGTCCGCCCGCACCTCCCACTGCGAGCTTCTCAGGAATCAAACGTCGGCAATGCGCTTCGTCCGTGGATCGCGCTCACTGCACATTCCTTTCGCCGAGCAGCAGCAGCAGCAGCAGCGACGGGCCGCTTTTGCCGCTGGAGAATCGCCCGCGCGGAATCTGTGTCACGGGCCATTCGCTGCTGTGCCGCTGTTGTACTGCCGCTACATGGAGTTTTCGCTGTTGCGTTTTTCACGCGGCGAATCTTTGCTACTTTGTGGGACTTTTCCCGACACCGTGAGGTTTGCACTACTTTTTTTGGAGTGTCTCCTCACATCCCGTAATGAGTCGTTAGTTGAGCTCTTAGCTCGAGATAATTGTGCAGAGCTTTGGCGTAGCATTTTCTTTCTTTAATGATTTAGCCCGTACTGTTGGTCTCCTAAATCGAAAGGCCGGTTAGCCGGAATTGCGCCTGTTTCACGCGCTCTATTCAGGTGCATCAGCATCAATCAGACCATCCCAGTTTTCAGTAGCTGACTTTCCGAATTCTATGACATGTTTCACGGCAAAGAAGTTGCGACGTTTTGCGCAGGCTCTCGCAAACTTGACAAATTGTGGTCATTTCAAACATTGATGTTTG
>JAPYYZ010019740.1:0-14268 GCA_030522705.1 Eretmocerus eremicus
AACTCGATTGGAAACAAATCAAGAGATCGCATGGAACGTTCCAATCAGATGCTGATTGGAAACAAATCAGTCTTGATTGGAAGGGGTTTAGAGTGTATCCGCTCCAAAATTCCAGATAGTGGTCCATTCTACCGATACGAAGGGAGATTGGAGCTACTTTTTCGTAATATCGTTTTGTTTTATTTTAAATGAATTTATATTGGATGTTGGTAGAGTAGAGCTTTTACATGACCTTAAACCACAAATGTGCGTTGGATTTATCTTTATTTCGGGCTCATTCTGCGACCTCAAAAACTGCTTTGAGAAAATTTGGACATCATGTAATTGACGTAAGAAGAATCCAAACTTTCAGGACATTTACTAAACAACACACACGCGCACAGCACGCGGAAGGCTTAGCCATGGTGCCCTGGCTGGACACTTTTCGTAGGTTTTTCTCATTTCATTTTCAATTACGGGACTCTCCAAGGGAATATTCGAACCTCACACGAAGATGTCATAGTCACCGCAAAAATCTCGGATCTCGTCAATATGCGATCAGAATTTTCCTCTCGCCGAATCCTAAAAAATAATGACCGTTTTTCACGAAAGAAGAACATTTAATGTCTTGAACTTTTTTCAAACAACAATTTCATACTTAAACATGATACCTATGCACCTCTGAAGAGTTGAAATAAAGCATTCGCGGGTTCTCCAATTCAAAATCCATAGATTGGTTTCATCAAAATCAAATCATCTGAACCAATAATAGCGTCTCCGCGAAGAGAGTATTTCATCACCCTTTAATTTGCTGCGTTTTATCCGAATTGGGGTGGTCTAGGTTACTCGATGTTCATGGGAAAAGTCCATGGATTTCGTAATTCAATACCCGTGGACGCTTTTTTCAAGCCCCATTTTCCGACGTGATGTTTTCTCTTGAATGAAAAATTCATCCCAGAAACCATACTTTTTTGGTAAGACAGCGTCCATATATTTTCGCCGCCGCATCAATGAGAAATTCTGACTACAGTTTCTTGAAATCTATGAAAAATTTCCATTGAGAACTTAATGGATTGAGTTCCCGGACACAACTTCAGTTTATAAATTACTATCCCCCGATCTAACGAATACTCACAGCCATGAACACACAGGTCAAAATCCCACCACAACTCGCGTTTTAAATCTCGCTCACCGCGTCGGCGGATCTATAGCCTTTTTCGTAGAGCTTTGTCAAATGATTATTGTCCCTCGCTTACAGAGATCAAACAGATCGTCCATTTTGAAATGCTATGTATGTCTGACTCGTATCTTTTCAAGTGGCTGGGTTGTGATACTACTCCATCCGCATTAGATCATCACAACCTAGTCACATGCGAAGATGGGTGGAGACATACACAGCATTTCAAAATGGACGACCTGCTCGATCTCTGTGAGCGAGGGACAATAATTATTTGACAAAGCCCTACGAAAACGGATATAGATCCGCCGACGCAAAGTGCGCTGCGCTTGGAATTGAACAAACGCTTCTGGGATCCGAAAAACTTATCGATCAATTTCACAATCGCAATGCGTGATGAGAAAGGGCACTCAAAATTTCCATTAGATCTGGTTCTAAGGGTCTAGAACTGTTTTTTTTTGCAGGAAAATAGAATTTTGCTCTAAAATGCATTTTAAACCTCAAGGTCAAATCGGAAATCGCTAGTGACTATCCTCAAATCTGTGAAAGACTCGGCTATGGACTTGAGACTTTCAGAGGCTCATCCATGATGCATCAAAATCGGAGTGGTGAATGAACACAGCTTCAAATGCACAGGATGTTTGTTTTCTTGTTGAGCGAAGTGGTGTTTTTGGCTAACGAATTCACTCAAAATAAGAATATCACGTTAAAAATTGAGTATAATCTTGGTGTATCCTGGCTGAGGTCTGCAAGATTAAAAGTCAATGGGCGTGTATTTTACAGGTCTTAAGGGCGCCACTAGTTTTCAGTGCGTAATCGAGGGTTGGAAAATATTTTCAAGTGACCTAATAAAATTCTCTCTGAAAGAACCAATCACAGCCTCTCCGAATTACATCTCACAGAAATTTCACCACCACACTGTAGTAGTTGGGACGAAACTCGTTCTTCATACTCCATCGCCAATTCTTGCTTTATGTGAAATTGATGTGAAATTGTGCGACCGATTTTCAAATTGGGGAAATAGTAAGGATGCTGAGACGATTTTGTTCATTCATTTTAAAAGTATTTTGGAATTCTGACTTAGTAAGGAACAACCCGAACAACAGAGAATTCGGAACGATTTGGTCACTCATCGCTATTTTGGGCTCTGAGGAGTCTTCAAGGTGGTTGTATCTCATACTCGCAGAATTTTATGGCCATCTAATAAATAATGATTCACTGCGTTACGTCGATGAAATGGATCCGCTTGGCCTGTTATGTATCTTAATCCATCAAGACCCGAGTAAACGCTGTTTCTCCCCCCCCCCCCTCCTCGGGCTTTTTTGGCATCGAGGGACACTTGAAGGAAATCGAACTGCACGAATTCGGTGCAAGATTGGCCCAACTGCTGCAGTGTGGTGGCAAAATTCCCGTGAGATGTAATTCGGAGAGGCTGTGATTGATCCTTTCACAAAGAATTTCATTCGTTCACTTCGTTCCGGGAGTATCTCGACGTTCTCTGAACGAAATCACACGAAATTTGATGTGCAACTACAAAATGTTGATAAGAATGGAGCTTCGGAGCCAAAAGTTACAATGATTGCGTAAAATGTAACTTACAAAGCATATATATGTATCTTCCAGACGTCGTCTGCTTACGCGGATCAAGCGTGCAGAAGCATGGTGCCGAAATCCTCTCGGCACGCCGGAATTACATCACTTATTTCCGATTTTGCTCCGTAGCCCCGTTCTTATAAAATTGTGTAGATGCACACCAAATTTTGTGTGATTTGGTTAAATAAAGGTCGAGATATTCCCGGAATGGATTTTAGATTGCGTTCTCCAGTCTTCTATCGTCGTAGGATATTGGATAACAACTCTATTTGACATATACAACAAGGAAAATCATCGCTGGGAGGTGTGTCACGCGAAAACATTTTTTCGGAATCCCGTGTAAAAATGAGTGGTATATGATCACGTGTGCCGAAATTGGTGGTACTTGGTCACGCGTGACGATGCAAGATCAGACGTAACGACGAGTAGAAAAATCTGAATGATTCTATAGGAATGAAACACTCTACAAGGAGTTTATCTCATCCTACGTCGCCTCGCAGATGGCAGCCCATGTGGGAACTCTTTGCCGAGATTTTGAGACTTTTGGTGGGCTCTTGTTTTCATATCGAGGAATTAGTGTACGTGATCATGCATGATTACGTGTGCCCACGAGTGAGAAATTCCAAAGGTCCTATAATTGTCCATTTTCTTGGATCTCTTAGTTTGGTTCGGAGATCAAATTCTTTGACGGGCTTGAATAGGTAATGTCTCACTTTTTCAAATATTGCGAAAATTTTTTTCGTATAGCAAGACTGTCAGCAATGTACATCTCGAATAGAGTAATGAGAAGTTCACGTATATATTACTTTGTAAAAGTCGGTTTTTTGTAATCGAGCAATCATCATCCAATGGAACCCCGAACGGAAGGTATATCCCCCTTTATTTCGGGCTCATTCTTTGGCGTCAGAAATACTTCGAAACAATTCGAACGACATATAGTCGACGTAATACAGTCCACCAAACTTTCAGAGTTTGCAACCGAAATCTCCGTTAGATCTGGTTCTGACGACATAAAACTGTTTTCCGAAGGAGAATTGATTTTTTATCAAAAATGCATTTTAAATCTCGAAATCGCATCGAAAAGCGCCAGTAATCCTCCTTAAATCTGTGAAAGACTCGGCTATGGACTTGGAACCTCAAGAGACTTATTTACGATGTATCAAAATTAAAGTGGTTAAAAAATATAGCTTCAAGGGCAAGAAATAATTATTTCTGTCATGAAAAAAAGGGAGTTTTCGGCTAAGAAATCCACTCAAATTAAGATGATCATATAAAAAATCGAGTTTTCGAGATTTCTATTACAAACTCTGGAAGTTTGAACTGTATTGCGTCGATTATATGTTGTGCGAATTGTTTCAAAGTATTTTTTGACGCCGAAGAATGAGCTTAAAATAAAGGGAGATACAGCGCCCATCTGGGGTTTAATTGGATGATAATTGTTTGATTACAAAAAACCGACTTGTACAAAGTAATTTACATGCAAACTTTTCATCACTCTAATCGACATATACAACAAGAAAAACCATCGCTGACAGGTGTGCTATGCGAAAAAATTTTTCACAGTATTTGAAAAAGTGAGATATTACCCATTCAAGCTCGTCAAAGAATTTAATATCCGAACCAAGCGAAAAGATGCAAGAGAATGGACAATTATAGGGCCTTTGGAATTTCTCACTTATGGATACGCGTGATCATGCATGACCACGCAAAATCATTTCTCGATATGGAAACAAGTGCCCACGAAAAGTCTCAAAATCCGGACAAAGAGTTCCCCGCGTAGCCTGCCATCTACGAGGCGACCTAGGATGAGAAAAACTCCTTATAGATTGTTTCATTCCCATAGAATCATCCAGACTTTTCTACTCGTAATTACGAGTGATGACGCAAGACCACGCATGGCCACGCAAGACCACGCATGATCCCGCGTGAGCATGTATCACTCATTTTTACACGGGATACACGGGACAATTTTTTTTTTTGGACTTATTTCCCCAAAAAAATTGGAGAAATTACCCATACAAGTAATGGTATATGTATTCATAAACTCATTGTACACTGTAAAAACAACTTCTTCAAGTCAGATAGTATCCATGCTGAAATTGAGATGTAGTACAATTCAGCAGATACGTCTCTCAAAGTCAGTAAAAGCGAGTGTCTGAATTCGTATATTGACTGAAAGTAAGTGACGTCCGAGCTGAACACTGAAGTATTTGATTTTTCCTAATTTACGGCTGTTTCTCTTGAGGTTGATGTACGACATCACATGATGAATGATTTTGCATCGAATTGTTCATCGTACACTGGACTGGGGAGAATATTTCTCCCCAATACTTGGTGTAATCCAACAGTAGATACGCATAACCTATATATCTTTCGATAGGACCTGGCCTAGGTATGTTTATTTATGCGAGAATCATTACAATTGTTCGTAAAATTGATAGCGATAACGTGCTAGATTGCGGGACAAAAGTTAGCATAGCCGGCTCAATGAGTACAAATTCAAACCTTGAGTCTTTACACTCCGTGCTTCAATAGCTTTTCTCAAAATCAGCACTGCTTGCTGAAAGTCAGACGACTCGAAAAATTTTGACGTCTGAAAATCAGTCGACAGAGAGTTGTAAGTAAAAAAGTCAGCAAGCCTAGTGATCTGAGTTTAAGAACATCTTTTTACAGTGTATTGCTAAGTTGAATGAATTCTTGTTATTTCTTAGTCTACATAATTTTCTGATTGGATGAAATAAAAAACTCCAAGATTATTTATTCCCTCTAAAAAGTCTTTAAAAAATTATGGGCACATGTCAATTTCCATCATTTTAGGTGCAGGAAGCACCTACAATTCTCATAGAGAATTTGCCACTCCCAAAAGATTCATTCTTTTTCCGAGGTCCAAAGTCGAAGAGCCGTGGAGTTTCCTCATATATTCCTTAATTCAATGCTTAGACACCGAACCCCTTCAATATCACGTATCGCTAGCGCGGCGAGCTAATTTTTCGCAACAAAATCTATAAAAAGGGCATACTTCCAGCGGACTTATGTCTTTTTGTGGGACCAACGCTCGAATATTGCTTCTCCTCGCGTGTAATGAGCGATTTGGGATTAGATTATCAACGGAGACCTATATTTCGAGCTTTTGAACCAATTATAAGCTATCATCTGTATCAAAGAGTTTGACGATCAGTTGTCTTCCCGAAACACATGGCCAATATATTTACTCACAAATTCTAATGCACGTATATGCGAATACAGACGCTCTATTTCTGCCTGTCTTAAGCAAGAAATTTCGAAAAGAATGAGATCTCATTAAGTCCCAGTTTTTCTGCGAAATCGGAGGGGAAGAGTGAGCGCCTGACGAAGTGAATGTTTTCTGTCTCTTAGAAGATCGGAGAGACAGAAAACATTTTGAGATGAGCTATGGATAGATTGAGGTGGAAATTGTCATCGATGACCCTGGTCGAAAACTGAAATAAAATTGGCTAGAAATGGTCCAAAACCAGCCAGTTTCTGTCCGAACTGGCCAGAAATTGTCCACTTATGGCTAATTTTTGGCCATCTCACATTCGCTTTCCTACCAGGGGAGTTTGGAAAACTATAATATGAATCGTTACGGAATCTTTTGTTATTTTCTTTACAATGTGACATGTCGGTGTTTGAATAATTTTATTTTACGGCTGTGTGTTGTTTCACGATTATTTCCACTCTAGCTTATGAGAATAAAACTCAAGTTGTCATTGTATGCCCTTGATTTCCAATAAAGTGTCGACTTACGCCCTTGTCCCGGCCGTATAAGTGCCCAGGTCTATAGTGTCAACTCGTGCCCTTTTTTGAATTGCATTTCTCGGCGATCAGTACGGTTTTTAGGCCTGAAAAGCATTGCGAGTGGTGGAGAAGGTAGAGTAAAACATGCTACTAGCCTAATCCTGGTTTTTATGGGATTGAACTCATACCCTTTAGTCTGGCCGCTACAGAACTTAAGGATCACCATGGATCATTCGGAGATTTTGCACAGTGATACATCCCACCAACACGGAGGTGCATCTAAAGCTGCTTATTTTGAATACATTTTTTTCAATATAAATGGTCAGTTTTGGTGGAGCAGAGTTTTGAAATGGCTTTGATCAAGTTTTCGATCGGAAAGTACAGCTCATTTGATCGCTGAAGCAGCCACCAACGCACGTACTTGCACACTGTTCGCTCAAAGCATCGAGCGAGCTCGCGTTTTGATGAGATACAAATAGCACCAGGTGTCCCATGCCACTGCTTTTTCAAATAACCACTTACCATGGTTTTTACTAGGGGGCAATACTATCTACGGCAGTGCGCGGGGCTCGCGCAAGAAGCAGCACCAAGCGGGCAATCTTGACTGTACCGCGCCCTCGCGGTCAACAATTTCACGCGTTCCTTCGCTGCATTAGCCAATACCGGCGCGCACCGGTATGCTGCATTTTCAATTGATAAGGCTGATTTCGCATCACCGGGTGCGACGCTTCCATCCCCGTTCTTTACCCGGATACCGCCATTAATACGGTAAAATTTGCCTCTGAAATCACCCGGCCGCCGCGCCGCGCCCATTGGGTTGTCGTTCGAATAACCACGCGAGTCACGTGACGCAACACAATCGCGAGTCAACGCTCAGTTGAGGTAGCACTAGCGAGTACGCTGAAGTGACATATATCGATCTCAGAAAATGCCTAAGGATAGTTCAAGCGCCAATTAGTCCATATCCGTCGAAAAACAGCAGGGTCATCCACTTCTATTCTAAAAAAGAATGATGAAGAATCTGTCTTTATAATGCGTGTTCTCATGGGACGGAGATACATTTGAGCACACAACACACAAATAATTACACATAAAATTCTGGAAAAATTTGAAGACATAGACGAAGTCTTAACGAATCCGCCGATTTGAAAGTGAAAGTGGGTCGCTCACCGAATTGGCACCTTGCATTTTTTTTGACCCCCTAAAGAAAAGGGTTGGCAAATTAGAGCAGATCTAAAGAAATATTGTGCGATTTGAAAAAAAATTCTCAACATTGTCTTCACCTTGTGCAAATAATTCCAAAATCTAGAAACTTGAGAGTGACTCTCAGTTGTCGAGCGCCGCGTGACGTCATTTGGATACAGTCGTCGGCTGCTGCTACAGTAAATTCATAGTCTAGCATGATTTTTTTGTAATTGGCTTGCTGGATAATTTCTCAAAACTCGTTTCTACTGATAGTAAAGATCAATTTGTACAATGAATGATTTTTTCCGATTTTTTTTTCGGTACACGTACGTGGATGAAATTAATGGTTAGAGTTGCAATTATTGGAGCTCACTTATTCGAAAGATGAAAACAACTGCAACTATGGGCAAACTACCCTAATCAGCTTTTACAGAACCTTCCTCTAGTTTGTTGGCCATGACATCGACTTTTTTCTCTCAAAAATTTTGAGATAGTTGCGGAGAATCATGTCAGATAAAATATTCACTGTAGCAGCAGCCGACGACTGTTGTAGAGAAAGTGTTCTTGGCGAGCACACTGAGGCGCAATTAATCTGAGCCATCAGTTCGTTTTCTGGATATTTGACTCAATGTAAAATGTTTAGATGAATCAATTATGCACTCTGATGCACTTGTACAATTTTTATTCAAAAATACCGATACAAGAGAAAGCTCTGTCGAGAAGACCTCTCTCTGACGAATTCTCGTCGTAGACTGCTGTGTAACATAGAAGCCGTCTGCTCTCGTAGAGGGCAAGAGCAGCTCAAGTGGTGGGACCAAGGATAAATTTGAATTTCACTCGATTCTCATTGGTTGATCTCGTTAAAAATGTTAGGCCAGGGAGTCATAGGTAGGGCTCCGTAAGATCGTAAAATTGCGTGAGAGCGCCGCTCGAAGCGAGGGCGGCATCAACTCCCGTCATAAACTCAAGAGCGAGATATTATGTACGTTTTGACTCGCGTGAACGCGATGCTTGTGCGACGAAATTTGGGAACGAGAATCTCATTCACGCTCGTGAGCGAGCAGTTTATTCCCAACTGAATATTCGATAACTCGAAAATGCATTTAAATCATCAACTCCAGGATTTTATCCGAAAAGTGCGTTGAAGCAATTGCGACTTCTTGCAGTCGCGAATATGATTTCAAAATACATGTTCGAACTCGAACAACTGTATTCAAATGACGTCACGCGGTGCTCGACTACTGAGAGTCACTCTCAAGTTTCTCGACTTTGAAGCTATTTGCACAACCCGTGTAAAAATAAGTGGTACACGAACACGCGTGATCGTGTACCCCTTCCGGTACAAGGTCACGCGTGATCATGTACCATTTCATGGTGTGATCAAGCGTGATCATGCGTGACCAGCCAAGACTATGAGTGGAAGACATCCCATGAGATTTCATGATGTATATTCCATCTCACTCTTCGTATCTCTCATTTGCGGGCGCAAGTAGAACCATGCAGATACGTAATCTACTAGTCATGAAAAGACGGATGATGATGAAATTCATGCCATTTATGATTCCGTGTCGTCATGCATAATCCTTGACGAGGAGTGGATACACATGATCACGCGTGGACATGTACCGCAACTGGTACAACTGGTACACGATCACGCGTGCTCATGTACCACCCATGTTTACACGGGAAGATGGAAAAAATGTTGAGAATTTCTCTTCAAATTGCCCAATTTTCCACGAAACTTGCTCTAACTTGCCACACCTTCACTTTACGAGGTCAACCTAAATGCAAGACGTCAATTATCGTGATAATATAATGGGAAGCATAAACATCCGAGGTGCGGGGCGCAGCAGCTGACGGATAGAACGTTGTGCGCTTGGGTTGGGAGAGTCTGTAGGTGAGCCGGCCGCGTGCGTTTTCTTGACAGGCGACTACTGGAACCCTACCCTGAGGCCGTAAACTGATGTTTATTCAAGTTAGGTATTTCATCTCAATAATTTTTAGGAGTTGAAATTATCACTCGAATTCAATGCAATAGAGATTATAATAAAACAGAGAGCTGTCAGATTACACCAAATTTTTCACCTTACAATTTAGAGTGTGTTGGAATGATCAGCTGATGCTGATGGGCCCACGGCAGCTTTCCAAGCAGCCGATGGTGACGCTGAGGTTCGTCTGCCATGACGAATTGCGGCAGCGGTGTATCGCACATTTGGCCGGCCCAGAGCCTTCACGCGGGCCTCCGGCGTGATACGGCACCACGCGCTAGTGCTACCTTGGTTCTCATACTAGAGGGGCAAATATTTACCACAAGCTATGAAGTGTCTATCAAGCTAAGTAGTCTAAATCGACTGCGTTTCGCCTCATGCTCTTGAGTGTGCCCTTAAGTATGTCGGGGTAGTTCTGCAGTTACAATCGGGCTCAAATGTTTGATAGACCCGCAGTGTCGTCCGTGCGATATTTTAATCGGAGCGTGATCTTGTCACCCAAAAGCTGCTTTGTGTATTTGTGTATAGGCATACCCCCTTATCTGCGGATTCGGTATCTGCGAATTCGCTCATCTGCGGTTTGTCGGTTGAGATCGTCTCTCGTTATCTGTGGCTTAGAACTCCAATATCTGCATGCGGCTGATTCTGTTGATTTGTAAACTTAAGAATTTCCGTGATAAATATCCGATCATCAATATTCTCAATTTTTTTGACACTCGCCAAGTGGAAATTCGAATTTACAATCATCTGCGATGAATGATATGTACATTCCTACATTGTAAGAGCTTTAGTCGAAAACTTCAACCAGTGGTTGAAGTTTTTCATTCAACCACTGGTTGAGGGCCAAAATTCAACCGCTGGTTGCAATTTTAACCACTAGTTGAAATTTCTCTGTCAACCACTGGTTAAGTTTTTTCGTCAACCACTGATAGAGTTCTCAGCCAGTGGTTGAAGTATTGTTGTCAACCACTGGTTGAAGTTTTTTTGTCAACCACTGGCTCAATTTTCAACAATTGGTTCAATTTTTTCGTCAACCACTGGTAGAATTCTTAGCTAGTGGTTGCATATATCCACCTTAGGTGCATTTCGAGCGCTATGCGAGTTTCAACCCGTCCTTGATAAGTATTCAAACACCGCGGTGAAACGTCACCCACGTAATTGAAATTTCATCCAGTGGTTGACAAAAAAATTTCAACCAGTTGGTTGAATTTTGAATCAGATGGTTGAGACTTATGGTTGAATTTTCATCTACCTTTTACACTGTACTTATATGGTTTCAGTAAAATATCTCTACTATAACGAAGGAATGGAATAAGAAAGTACTCAGAATCAGTCTATAATCCAAGAAAATAGGAATAGAGACTGTATCATTCTCAACGACCCGGAAGAAACGCACAATGTTGAATTAAAAGAATCACAACCTACCATGATGTATTGAGCAAAGTCGATTGCGAGAATCATCAAAATAATTGGAGATGAAATGGACGGGGCTATTTAGGCTGATTCCGTGTAATTCAGAACCTTCAGCGGATGTATGTACGATTGCGAGATTGTGAGAAGTACGACCGCGAACAGTAGGATGACCTCGTTTGACGAATGAAATAATTTGAGTGACTGGATTCTCCCCAAAATGATGACAGACTTGAACTTTGAAAGCAAAAAACTTTCTCTGTGGAAATTTATCTGTTTTATAAAGAATGTTATCACTCAACGTGTACCGGATACTAACCTCATTTTCCATCTTAGTCTATAACCCCCATTTCCCACAAGAGCAATAGGTACTTCGTTATCTACGAATCCGGTATCTGTGGTACCTTTCGAATCTGTAACCCCTGCAGATAAGCCCGCGTACATACGAAGCAGCAGCTCGTGCACGGTCAAGTTTTTCACACACCTCGTCACACACGCGATCTCCGCGGAGCAGCCATTTACCATTGCGAACGGAGCGAATTCTTTGACAATTGGGATTAAGGTTCCCAAGTTCAACCGAGGAATTCCATTCATGTCAAATCAGCAAGTTTCTCTCCGACTATTTTTATCCCACTCCCGTGGGATTTTTTACAGTTTAGAATATTGTAAAACAATAATTCCGGTCATTCCCGAATCCAAAATATTTCTTCCACATTGTCTCGAACATATCGGTAATTCCGCGGAAACTTCAAAACTCCATGTGCCTCCTGTTGTAGACCCGAAAAATGTCCGGAAAAAAATTCAAGAAAATCATTTTCAATGTATTTTTAGCGCTCTTTCTGGCGCAATCATTAGGATTAGGATCCAAGGGCATCCTCAAAAGTTATTGCCAAAAATAGGGCCAAAATGTCAGTTCCGTACCGTGTGGCATTTGCTATTTCCGACCAATATCTGCGGTAGGAATCGCGCTATGATTTTTAAAATTTTTTTGAGTTCAACTACTCAAAAGATCATGGTATCAGGTGTCAAATTCCATAGTTACCGATGCAAAAAGTCACCGTTTGATCAGCAGGACAAGGACATACATTTCGTGCCGGACTTTCGCTTGAAAATCCATTACCACCGTTTTCCCCAATAAAAAGTAATTTCTCCGACTTTATACCTTTTCATACCAATTTTCCCTCATAGTTGACGACCAGACAAAACTTTTTCATGCACTAAGGTATCGGAAAAAACTGATTTGCGACCGTGGCAGAGTGGCAACTTGTGAAAAACACGTTTTGTCAAGGTATTCGGTCAGTTCCGTACCGTATTGGTGCGACCACTAAACACGCGACCCCAGAGGTCTTACCTAACTTTGTTTCAAGTATTCAGTGGTCGTATGAATTTCCCAAAGTTTCAAGGCTGTAGCTCAAGCCGTTAGGCCGTGAGATCGATTTTAGTGGCGAAACGTCAGTTCCGTACTTTCTTCGTTTATGTCAGTTCCGTACTTTCTTCGTTTATGTCAGTTCCGTACCCTGTAACCGTTGATTTTCAAAAAATTCGGATTCCACGTTGCACGTCGTAAGCGCGGTTCTCGGAAGACGAGGCGTAATTTGCAGGATCATCTTTAGCCCACAAGAGAGAGAAACGGCTCGTAAGAATAAGTTTGCGAAGGCAGTAAAGGAGATGTTGCAGTGAAGTTTGAAAGACAGTACAACGACTCAAAATTGCTCTGAACAGGGAAAATCGTTGCTGGACGTCATCGAGTCTCTCGTCGATCTAACGAGGTACGAATGTCTATTCCGAACACTACCATCGTATTAGAGTAACTATTGAACAACGAGCAATGAGTGTACTTTGACTCTCTTAAATGAAAAAGTATGTGATTTGAGCCGCCTGATGTTCCGAGCAAAAAATAGGAAAACAAATTAACTCATAATCGAGGTGGGTGCGAACTGAATTTGTCGGCGTTTTGCCGCTTCGATAATTTTTTCGCACTATACAAATCACTTGTTTCACTGCCAACATTCCATTTCCCGAGTAATGGAGGGTTGACTTTCAGATTCTCAAAGATATCAAAGCCGTTTTTGATGCACAATCATCTATTTGAGAAAGTCTCCCGTGGAAAAATTCGCTTTATGTTCTCAAAATAGCTGCGCAAGTCATAGGGATAATGCCCGGCAATAACTCTGACCACTCTTTCTGAAAATGTAGCCTTCTTCACGTCGATCATATTAACTCTAGTGAATTTTTGAGGTGGCTCTGAGGCTCACAAGAGACCGAGGAGAAAAGCCGAATTTTTCGCTGAAAAACGATGATTTCTCGAATTATATTCTTATGAATAAATATCGAGCAGCGCTGATTTTACCTTAAAACGCGAGTGAATTCATGTATCAAATGTCCTACTGAGTCGGAATATCCATCGCTCAACCTTCAGAACCTTCATTTTGTTTTGGGAATCCAAATATCAAAGTTTCCGCGGAATTACCTATGTACTCAATTTTACTACAAATCACTCGACAAAGACTTAGCTACCGTACTTTGCGTATAACTTTAAACTGGATCAAGCAATTCCAATTTTGCTTGGGGCATCTGAGAGTGAATTCAAAAACCTATGAATTGGCCTATTGCAAAATCTTCATAGAATGTTCCTGACTGATTCTAAGGTTAGAATAGACGAATTTTACGATATAGCCGATAACTTTTTAGACCTATCTAAAAACTCTTTTATGAATATTTTTTCACTTTGATTTCGTGTAATTTATCTGTAGAAGAATTTTCAGACATTGTACTAGAGTTTTGAGCTTTCTAGATCTTTTCAAGCACGCTGAAAACCCTGAAAAAACTCTAAAACGCGTTTTCCACATCTTGTCATCCAGGACGAGCTCCGCAACTTATTTCATTGTATTTTCCGAGTCATTTTGCAAAGAAAACCACTCCAAAACATACAATTTGGGGGTGAAACATGGTCGAAAACGTAAAAAACCTTTTTATAATCTCTGTAGGGTTCATATAACAGATCCTACTGCGCATGCGCATTCTATACAGCTTTGGAAGTAATTTCATTAAGTAGCCACTGAAGTTTTCGTTTAAATGAGCCAGGTCAGAGTAAATTTGCTGGAGTAGGACCGGAGATACAGCCGTTTTAAAGTTTTAAGAAGTCAAAGGTGCCAAATCTGTGAGCCTCGGAAAGGCTTA
>JAPYYZ010019761.1:0-12719 GCA_030522705.1 Eretmocerus eremicus
TACAGGCGTTCCTGTTTTTACGCGGTTAATTGGGGCTACGGAAGTGCCGCGGATAAAAAATCCGCGTAAAAAAAAGCATTGTTCTTATGGAAAAAGGGGCGTTCCAGTCAAGCCCCAAGAATTTTGTTGAAGTCAGCCGAATTCGATTTTTCAAAAAGAAGTATTCCTTCAAGTTGGATGGATATTTATTAAAAATCAATATGCATATCCTGTAAATTGAATATTAATAGAATACATCTCAAAATTTCACTGTAAATGGATATCAAAAGGTTTTCATGGACAAGGCTTGAAAAATCGGTCGTTAGTCTGCTTATTGGTGTAGACGTATAACGTGGTCGAATACTTTTAAGGATGCATACCCTCACTTTGAAGTCTTACTTTGAATTTATCTGCAACTGAACAAATCTTTTCTCTAGCTTTTAAACGATCGAGAATTTTGACTTATTCTTCTAAATCATGACTTTTTTCGATTTCTAGACATTTCTATCATCTTCCGGAAAATGTTTTCTTTTGGGGATCATTATTCACATATAAAGAAGTTTTGTTGACATTCTACAGAACCTCTCCACCGGTGACCACGAAAACGAACGCATGCAACTTCGAGCTGCTGAAAGATTCCACCCCCCCCCCCCCTCCCGAGAAATTGATTGTACGATCCGCGTATAATCTAGGAATTTGTCCGCGTAAAAACAAGAATGGGATCAATTGCTCAACCGCGTACATCCAAAACCGCGTACAAAAAATCCGCGTAAGAACAAGAACGCCTGTACATTGGAGGGGCCATGATAGGGAGAGTCGGGGAGACTCACACAACCTCGAGCCCGTGTGTGTGCTGCACTGAATACGGTGGCCCCGAGCTGGGTGTCTGTACCCAATTCTAGTGACCCTAGCTGAGACGAGATATGAACCGATTAATCGAACGAAAAAAATGCAAGGATCGGCTCTGAGTTGTCAAGGTTGTGATTTTGAAATTTCGTGAGAGCTTCAAAGGAAGTCCCGGGAAGTTTCCGGGAACTCGGAGGAAGCTTCTCGGGAATCGTCAAATCTCTCGCTCAGCTATGTTTGTAGGGAATTAATGCTCAGCTCCCAGGAATCTCCGCAAGAGTTTCCAGATAGCTCCAGCATTAGTTCTTCAATGGTTCCCTAATAGCGTTCGGCAAGCTCCGTGAAAGATCCCAAGAGGCTCCCGCGGTACTCTCTGGTAATCATATCGGAGCTCCTTGAGAATATTTGAGAATCTCAAAAGCGAGCTCTTCAAGAATATGTCAACATTGAGAAACTAATACGGGAGCTTTCCGGAAACTATTGACGAGATCCCTAGAAACTGAGCAAAGATTCTTAATACATACAGCAGAGCGGAAATTTGACAGCCCCCGGAGTTTCCCGGGAACTGGAAGCTCCGTAAGAGCTTCCTAAAAAATGTTCTTAGAGCTTTTGTGTTAGTACATTGCCAACTGGGGGAGAGCTTCAAATTATTCCGTAGAATATTAGATCCGGATGAATCCACAACCGGAATTGATCATGGCATCCTCAAACCAATATATTCCAATATCTTCCTATGTAGGTCGCACGATAATTTTTAGTTGTTTATGTTATTTACAGTATAATCTGTTTGAAAGAGTGGATGCGTTTCGTTTTGGGATGAAATAAGTAATGGGATTTTCTGTTCCAAAACGAAAATGTAAGGTGAGAGAGTGATCTTGTTGATGGCTAGAACATAGTTGATCAGAGCGAAGATCCTCAAGTGCCATAGACTGATTCCATGTAAAATCAGGCAGTGAAAATACTTTCGATCACGGATTGTCCTGGCGATGAAATATATAATTCCAGGGACAAAAAAAAAGAAATACGTATCTCTTCGTTTCAACTCAATCCACATCTCTTCTGACTTTGAGCTATGCTATTTTTTCGATAAACCTCGAGATCAAGGATTATTGAGAAATCAACGTTTCGAAATCAGTAAAGCAATCATTCATAGTCTTTTGAATGAACTTCGGTATCTGATCGGTACATCATGAACTGAGGTTACTCCCTTAAGCGTGCGAGTTCGATAATCGATTCGCTTACGTTCATAACAATTGTCTCCATTAATTAATGAGTATATTTGGTCGATTCCGTTAAAACTGCACGACTTTGACCCCAAAAACGGCGGAGACAGAGAATCGGCTAAAATTTATTCTCAATAGAAGTCTTCGGAGGCTACTAAAATCTGTCTCTAGTGGGGATTCTAGTCATTTGAATATTTTCATGGGTTTTCGCACGATGTGTGCGACCCAGTCCGAGGGAACCCTGAAACTCTGCTAGATTCTGCCACGAAACGGAGAGCCAAGATATGGACATTTGAGGCTTGAAAGTAGTCTTAAAATATCTAGTGTTGACCGATCAAGTTTTTTGAATACAGGACTTCCATTCGTAGTGCGACCAATCGAAAAAATGTTTGTTAGGTACAATGGTCGAACTGCGCTTCATAACTATTGAGCCACGATACGGACACTTATTATTTTGCAGTAAAACAATTGAAGCTCTTTCTCATATCTTTCGGTACATGTTTAATCTAATCTTTTGATCCTGCAATTCTGCCACTTTTCATCATTTTCACACCAATTTTTAATGCCAGAATAATTTTTCAAGACAGAAGTAGGTGGGGAAATGGTCGGAAAGTCATGGTGAAAGATGATGCAAAACTCGGCACAGCTGGTCTATTTATGCATACTCCATCAATGAATGTGTTGTTTTCCCACAGTCTGATACAAAGTTTACCAATCTTGTCGACGAACAATCGCGATGAAACTGGAAATGAATAAAACTCATATCTAGAATTTTTCCCCTCGAACCCTCGTTCTTGAAGATAAATTTTAAAACTCTAATTCACGATCTCTGTTGAACTACTAGGATACTTTGGTCTCAGTACACGAAGTCGAAGGATGATTGATTCAAAAATTGCTGCTGGTATAAAAATTGCAGCTGGTTACCAGTACATTGTCCATACCAAGCTTCCTCCCAAAAATCCTCCAATTGTCGAACTGTAACCCATATTCATATGAGCATTGTACTTGGGCACTGCGTTGGCAATCCACGTTCACAAGCAAATAGCAGAGCATAATGTTCAGTGGCAGGACTGCTTTCTTGAATGAAACCAGTCAAATACATCGGCTCCTCGGAATAATACGGTCCGAGAGAAAAAGACAGAGAGTCGAAAAATGCAATTCCACCTTCGAGTAATCGAATGACCGTGCCCAATATGTTTCTTTATCTTTCGATTTCTCGCGCAAACAATTTATCGAAACTGCGTTACACTTGCGCGATAGAATACACCGTCACTCCTACACAGCAAGTCGCATGCTCAAAAAATATCCGGGCTCTCGATGTGTATGACCGGTTGCTGGGAGCTTGCAAGAGTGGCAGGATTTGAGCGCAAAAGCACGCAGCCAACGGCAAAAGCTCGGGCTAGGACTTTTCTAGTGATTTGAGAGAGAGAGAGAGAGAGAGAGAGAGAGAGAGAGAGAGAGAGAGAGAGAGAGAGAGAGAGAGAGAGAGAGAGAGGGGAGAGAGAGAGAGAGAGAGAGAGAGAGAGAGAGAGAGAGAGAGAGAGAGAAAGAGAGAGAGCAGAGTGGAAGGAGTTGCCTCTTGTACAGACACACGCAAAGACAAGGAAACGCGCACGTGGCAGTATTTCCCAAGAATCCCCGGGGCATACATATCGGCAGATATCTGGGATGTCCGGAATATTAATAAAATATTCCAAGTGGATTATTCGTATTCAGCCGATCGTCCGCGGCTTCTCATACCCTTCGTAGGACCGCAGAGCGCATACGTATCTCGATTCTCCCACTGGTATGTACACACTGTGAGAAGCACCCATCATCGTCAGAACGGTATTTATCTTCGGTTTACCATGCAAATATTTCGCGCATCGACTGTCAATGAGGCTAATAGTATTGTGTCGAAATATCGCTCAGCGGCTGCAAGCACAGCGTCCGCATAATGCATATCGGCTAGGCGGAGCTTGCAAGCTCTGCGCGCACCTCGTCATTACAGGAGCAGCTCGAGCGCGGAGCTTTCCATCTCTATCTCCGGCGATAATCCGCGACGAATAAAAGTAGGCATCTCCCTCCCTTACAATTGTTAACCGCGAAAGCTCGTTGCAAGCCCGGCCCTTACGACTGTAAACAAAGCGAGTGTAACCGGAGCTTTGCAATCATCGCCCTCTCGCGTCTATACGTCCGCATGCTCTGGTATTGCGGGCCACGGGCATAATGGCACAATGTTCCGCGGGAAACCGCACGGCAGATTCGAATGCGAGCTTTTCTCGCCCCGGCGATCGACGCGAGCTTGCAGCGTATGTATGTGGCAACGCGCTCGCGGGACAAAAGGTGCGATATCCGCGAGCTGCACACGTGAGGCCCTATTGTCAGCTCGGATGGTGAAAAAGTAGAGTGGAGGTAAGCGTTTCGCGAGCTCCGAGAGTATAAAACAGCGAGTCCGCGTGGGTGTAAGACGTTGGCACAATGTGTCGAGAGGAGCTTGCGAATCGAGGAAATTCTCACCTCTTGCGTGAGGGAGAGAAACTCGTCGTCGGTGCGAGTACTACACTACCATGCCGTACAGTGTAAGAACTACCATAAGTGAGATTTGGCTAGGACCGAGAAAGTAGCAATAGACTTTGGGTCTCTGGATACATATATATCTGCTGATATAGCGCGATGTCCGCGAAATGAGTTTGCGTATTCTGCGTTGCGGTCAAGTGGAGTTGCATGCGTAGCCGACGAGACTGGCGAGAAGCTCTTTCGCCCCCGCATCGTCTTCGAGATCGTCTTTGTCCGCGTCACGAGTCACGAGAGACGACCTTGTTCTTGTCGCGGAAGCATGCTGTCTGCCATTGACGGACTGATGTGTAATATAATGACCGCACGTGTGGCTCGTCTTTACGGGAGAAGGCTCTTGACGCGGGTCATCAATTTCGCTGGAGTCACACGGGCGGTTGTCGTGTCTCAAAGAAACTGTCGACGAGACGTCGATGATTCCCAAAATTTTCAATCCTCTAACTGAAGCACGAACGTATGGAGGAACTGTGGTGACCAAGTAACTTCGATCTCTTGAACTTCTTCCTCATGTGTTTTGACGGCGCTTTTGGTGACATACACGTCGGTGGGGCCCACGATTCATTTTCGTCCGGTTCTCTATGTAGGCTCGTGTTGGCTGGAAAACTCCATCAAATGGTGATCAATTCTGTTGGTTCGATCAACTTTGAACCTGAATTACAGATTAAAATATGTTGTATTGCCATACCATCAATTTTGCCATCTGGATAGAGCTGCAAAGAGCAGAAGCCGAGACGTAAAACTAAGAACTTAACATACCGTCAATTTTGGTTGAGTAACACTGCTTCATTCACGTCCTCTCAAAAATAGTAAAAAATACGGCTTTGCAGTGAACGTGTCAAACTCGAGGCTTTCCTGAATCGAGTATTATCGGACGTACTAGCTGAGTGCATCTTAACTCGACGCACACGACCCGATCTCAAGAGGCCACGTGGAATTCCCCGTGGAATTTCTGTGTGGAATTTTACGGGGAAAGACCAAAAATGCCGCAGGAAACTTTTTCCCATTTCTATGGTTCTGAGATCAGCAGGTGTCCGTGAAGAAAGCAAAAGGGTACGTGGGAGCAAGTACAGTGTAAAAAATTTTGGTCAAAAAACTCAGCAACTGGTTGAAGTTTTTGATTCAACCACTGGTTGAGGGCCGAGTTTCAACGACTGGTTGAAAAAAAACTTCAACCAGTGGTTAAAGATAATTTTCAACCACCTGGTTGAATTTTCAACCACTAATTGAAGTTTTCTTGTCAACCACTGATTGAAGTTTTCTTGTCAACCACTGGTTGAATTTTCAGTCACTGGTTGAAGCTTTTTTGTCGACCGCTTATTGAGGTTTTCTTCTATCCCAGGGTATTTTTTGTTTTTAATTTCGGGAACTTTGGAAAACTTATCCCTACTCCATCTGCCTTGGGTGTACTTCAAGAACTACGCGAGATTTACTTTTCCCGTCCCCGCTAAGTATTCAAACACCGAGGTGAAGTGTCACCTACGTAATTAAAATTTCACTTAGTGGTTGACAAAAAAACTCCGACCAGCGGTTGAGCAAAAAACTTCAACCGGTTGGTTGAGAATTCACCCATGTGGTTGAAGTTCTTTTCAACCAATGGTTGAAATTTTTTCCAACAACTGGTTGAATTTTCAACCAGGTAGTTGACAGTTCTGGTTGAATTTTACAGTGTAAGTATAGAGAAAGATGATGCTTTAAAAGCGAGCACTGGCGTTTGTTCAGGTACACTTGCACAATTACATACATTTCTTAGCCCCTAGACAATGTAAATCTAAGAAATTTATGGAATCGTTTGCGTTAACACAAAATATTTGAAAATCGTGTACACGAAGAATCTGCGTTTTTTAATAATCTCAGTGAACACTAATACGGATTGATCATGGACTTGATGCAGATACTTGTTACTTGAACGATGAATATGTAGAAATTTGCAGATTCAGAAGATATTACGCCACATATGTTGAGGCAATTTTTTGAATACTCAGGCAGGAGAGAATATTTTTTAGAAATTGATAAAATATTCCTGGAAAGAGGAAAGGATGATGAAGGGGGGAGCAATTTGAGGTAAAGGGTAGTTGGGGATTGAATCAATGACGCTTATTTGATAAAAAGTTTGGGGAAAAACAACCATGTTGAAAGCGGTGCATTTGTTCTCCTTTCTAGACTCGTGTATTCTTCACCAGAAATGTCTTTTTAGTCTTGTTGCTTTGAAAAAACACGCTTTGTTCCTTAACAATCTCAATTTCTCCAAAGATGTTGTACGTACCCTTCTTCCAAGTCAATTCAGACATAATTTAAAGACGTCGAAAAGATTATCTCACTCATGAATGAGTGATAAGCCTGCAAGATTTGGATTTGATGAAATTAATTACTGCGGTATTAAAAGACTGCGATCGTTCGCTTTTTGACAAGCTTAATGAATTCTGTGATCTTTCACTCTCAAGAATCGTGTGTGGAGATACGAATGTAAATATTGGTCGACTCGTTGTGCATTTTTATCTCGGCGAGACAAACTTACGAGGCGAACCCGCTAAGCTGATAAACAACATAATTTGGTAGAATTTCTTTGAACCGACCCAAGAAAGTCTTTCTCCTGCTGGGGAGCTGAAAAACAGATGTAATACTTCTTTCTGAGATACCTCAAGGATGTCAAATATTTCAATTGCGTTGACGAGCGATTACACATCGCATTTCCTTCATAACACGCTGATCATATTTCTTAGCAGAAAGTAAAAAACCTTGCAAATTGAAAACGGAAATGATATCGAGCGTAATATAGTGGCAGACGCATCGGACATCGAAAATGCAACTCATGATTCTTTCATGAAAGTTGGCTCAGACAGCACTCGTGTTGTATACACAGTGCTCGTAATACGCTCTCGTAGTATACGAGTTGTTGACGTATTACGCAATGTAAAACAGTGTATAGCTAGGATAAATCTATTAGACGATCATCTTGAATTGGTTGTGAGTTGTGGAATGGACGCGGCGACTATTGTAAAGGAGAAAAAATGTTGCGTGCGGTGTACCGCGCCGATCTTCAATAAACTTTTTACATAAGATGATTGCTCCGAGTCACAAACTTGCACGATTCTTCTCTGCAGCTTATACGAGAGCATAAGCGGATGCGATTCAATAGTATTTAGACCGCGTTTTCTCGTCGACTTCGGCTTGCCACTTTTTTTCCGTAATATACGATTCGAGCTAAAAATAGATGATGCTCTATGTTCATATAATGATCATAGGTTTACGAGCCCTGTGATCTCATGTGAACACAGCTATGAGTTGGAACTAATATATCATTGGTTGTCATGAGTTTTCACAGGTGTCTACAGGGATTTTGATATAAGGTTCTGATGGGGAACCCTCGTAGATATTCATAGATCTTTGTACGTTTTCACGTGAATGACCAGGGAAAAGTTTGCAGCGAGGAGTTGGGTCACTGTGAGAATCAATGAGGGTCGCTTATCATATAAAAGCCTGATGATAAGCTATGAGAACTATCATAAATGCTGAACTACAGCCTTTGAATTAGCATTGGAAGTATAGCCACCATTTTTTAACATGAGCCTATATGGACAGAATAATCATATTCTAGAGCATACCCCGGAAACCGCTAGGCATCAAATACTGCAGTTTCAAATATAATTTTTTGGTTTTTTAAACGAGACTATCCCCAAAATTTCAGCCAAATCCGTGATGATTGCCTGATACTTCCCTGGTGAGTGTTGAATGATTTCCGTGGGAAAACTTTTCAATGTCTCAATCAGCCTATTAGCAATCTATTGTTCGGTGGTCATGATCATATGGGTTTACTCGCAACTCGGGATCTCACACGCTAGGCACTCGAGCTATGCACAAGTTTTCCCGTCCCAATGGGAATGTGTAAATTTTTTGAAGCTGGAATCACGATTGAGGACTGTAATTCGTTATCGGGAACCAAGAGATATCTACTTAGCTTACAGATATAATTTTGATATTTCTATGAACCAACAAAAAGTTGTCAATTAGAGGGGCGGGAAATCTATCATCCAAAGATGCACTGCACTGAAATTGTGAGCTACAAAAAACTCCCGCATATCGTAGGGTTGCGTTTGGGCCCTTTACCTGCAAAATGAGCCCCTCCAGATGTCGGAAGTCACCCCAGTTACGGTACTAAAAGACATCATAATCTTACTTGGATTTCACTTTTATTATAGGCCACATCACAGCCAAATGATCGGGTTTCACCACACGTTTCGCTCTTTCAGCTGGGATATGATAACGATTGCATGGCACCATGCATCGCCTGCTACTACTGAAATTCATAATGCATTTTCGATAAAGCAACAAAATAGCCAGAGAAATTTTTAGCTGGACAAACAAAGCACGACCATTCAACTAAGGATACACTGTCGAGAGCATGACTACAAAAAAGCGAGAAAGATGAAAGGCTTACTCGATTCGTACCTTTCGAAGATGGTCCACTTTCCCTTGGGAGTGGGGGTGACTAAAATTTACCTCGATCGAAAAACCCAACGTGTAACTCACCGTCGCAATTCCACGTATATTCCTTCCAACTGAAGTCCCTTGTGGAAAATCTTAAAATGCTACGTGTAATTGAGTCCAGGAGGCATTCCACGAGGAAATTCACGTGGATTTCGACGTTGACAGGTCCCACTATTATAGAACTTCCACGTGTATTTCCACGTTGGGCCGTTCGGACCGAGATGTTGATTCAGCAATGTCGGAGGCTCAAACGAGATCTTCAGCTGAGTCAATATGGATAACGAGTTCCCGAGTGCATATTCGATCGACGCATCTCCGCGTACGGCCCGTTATCGCCGTAAATATACACCAATACTTTGGATGATGGTGAATTCTCGCTGATAGTGGCACGAGCGAGCACTGGAACCAGTTCCTAATGCTTTCAAAATTCCTGAGCGAGCCGCAGTCAACTATACCGATGCGCTCCAACAGGTCGCCTATTTATCCGTCCGCAAACTAGCTGCGTCTCATTTCTCAAAAAACCTCCCCCCTGTCTCCGGTATACTTGAATCAGGTAAGAGCTTTCAAGCTGATGAGAGAGAGAGAGAGAGAGAGAGAGAGAGAGAGAGAGAGAGAGAGAGAGAGGGAGGGAAATGTACGACATCGTCAGCCCCGCGCAATAGCTTTCAGAGTTTCCGGAGCGCGACACTCGCAAGCCGCTTCATAGCCGCAGACGTATCAGACGCAACGGCGGCGTTTGAATGCCTGTTATCGCGGGCTTTGCGTATATTCCACGGGCTATATTGCCGAGTCCAGCGGCGTATACGAGTCCAGTCTCGGTGCGGCACTCGCCCGCGCGCGAGCTGCGTTTTCGCATCCGTTGATTTTCGTGCCGCGGTGTCTTTTTATCGGTTTGTATCGAATTTTATCGGTGTTCCGGCGCGAATGAGATGAGTGCGCGAGCAAGGTTGCGAGTTGGCTTGACGAGCTGCAGAAAATGAAAGCGTAGTCGGTATGTGGATTGTGCTCGGCTGAGATCGAGCGTTTCTGTTTGGTATCATCGACTTGGTCGGCGTCAGCGAGCTTCTTGTGTGGATCTGCGAGAGGTGAGTGAGTGGAGCCAGATTGATATTGAAAGGTTATTATAATGGGTGATTGGAGGGATGAGTGTGCGAGATGTGCGTGAGAGCTTCGCCCACGTGGACGCGCGCGCGAAATTTGGATCGAGCTCGGATTTTTTCTCCATTTCGTCGTGCATTTGTCATACGGATATGGGCGGTTCTGCGGAAAGTAGCTCAACGCGTGTCTCGGTGAATTGTGACGCCTCAAAAGCTCAAACTGATCCCTCTAAGTGCATAACTTAATGTATTTCGTAGCGTTCTTTCTTGGACAATGGTCAAAATTGAGCAAGATTGGATATTTAGGGTCAAAAACTGTAAATTTAGGGTCAGAATGTCAATTCGGAGGCATGTCTCTACTGCAAAACTAGGTATTGAACCCCGCTTTATGATGGCGCATGGCTTCCCAAAAATATTTTCGCGTAAAACATCAAATTTCGATATTTCCTGGAGATATTTTGATCAGTTTTGGAAGGGTCCGCCTTCATCTTCTTGTCAAAGGGTGTGTGTACATTGTGTATCCTGATTTTGCGTAAAAGTACGAGTCATATATGAATGAAGGTACCAGTTTCATGATATGGCTATGAAGGCTTTTAAAAGTGTGAATCGCCCATCTACAGATCTCAAACTATTAGAAAAATATCAATTTAATCATCAGAAATATAAGATCCAGCCTTCGCGACACACTTTCTAATCCCAGAAACGTAGCGATAAATAAGAATGTATCAATTCCGTGGCCACTTGGGATCATCACCAAAAGCCAAGTTATCTATAACCTTCAATTCGGCTTTTCCAAAGTATTCGGTGGTACATACTCGATGTCATCCATGCGGGAAAGTTTCCACGAATTTTCTCCGAGCCGTATCGAAACATTTCCAGAGAAATATCAATTCCGTGGCAAAAACGGCAATTCATGTTCGTAGTCCATAAAATTAACATAGGAAACTTTTTTTCGACTTTCAATTTTTGAGTTCGGACAATCAATCTAGATAGAATTAACAGTAGAAAAATCCAGCCCGGGTGCTGAAGAGTTGATTTTGAACCCTCGTCATCTTTCCGACCTCGTTTGAGCTGGTTTCGGCAGAACTGCCGATATAATATAGGAAAGCAAAATGACGTCGGATGAATTCTGATTCCGATCTCAAAAGAAACTATGAGGATCTAGATAAAGGACCTTGAAAATATTCCTTCATCAAGAGTAAAGAAATGTTTCCAGATCTCTCGACCTTAATTTCTATGATAATTTTTGAGATTGAGAAGAGACTTTACCCAACACCTCCTCCTCGTTACACCGCACAGTCGAAATATCTTTGAGATGCGTTTCTCAGTGTTACGATCAACTTACGATTCTCTCTGCAAGCTCGCGACGTTAAGAGACATGTTACGCTGCAGGTGTTACATACGACGAACTCGCCTAATCCTCACAATCACCCAACGCTGGTAATAATCAAAAAATTAATGCGCGTTACTGATGCTTTTCTCGGACAGACTGGAGTCATCGGTCGCTCTATGATGTGTATTCGAGTATTTTTAAGAAACACGTGTTTGATATACAGCTGACGGGCAAGAGCTCATACCTCACGACCGGCTTTTCATATATTAAAGTATCCAACTATCGAGTGAGAGTTACCTCAGATTAGAACTCGGAATCGAGCTCGTGTACACCTGGGTTTATCAATTGAAAGCGCACTTTCAACATTTAATAGAAAGAAATGATCCTCGCGCAGCGCGCAAGGAATCGGTTCAATTTCCGCGTTATGTAATCGCTCTCGAGGAGAATCATAGGAATTATCTTTCAGATACATCGATGCGATACTTTTTGCGGTTTATACTCTTAATGCAAGGTGTCCGCGCGCGCAATTGGTTCAAGAGCATCGCTGGCAATTTATCGAAAGAAAAGCGCGCGTACCTAGAAGTATGTATACGCGCTTACCCGCGAGGAATGGGATATTTTTCAGTTTCTTTCCTCGTTCACATTCCCGGCTTGTGGTATTTACCTTCGGAGTTTCTTCATCGAGAACTCGCCAAAGTGTGCTCGGGCACACCGATCCGTACGTATATTGGGTGTGTATCGAATCGCGAGGCGCTTACAAGTTGCAGCCTATTATTGCTGTTTTGTATGCGCTACGGCGCGTGTAGCATAATGTCAATGACACGATTGGCGTTGAACACGTGCCACGATGCAGCTCGCGAGTGGTCTGTTTTTTTACTCTCACCGACGAGGCGTGACCTGGATTTCCATGAATCTTTCGATCGATCATTCACAAATCAGCCGATTGGCTCATTGTCACGGCTGTTGATACGGCCAAACGTTCTATAGTTGCTTGGCGAGTGTGGCGTTCGATTTCTTGCTTCTTTTCGGAATTTTGAACGAGACTTGGAGTAATTATTAGATCACTGGTAGATGAACAAAAAAAACTCGGTGTGGAGTATACAACGTGAGTTGCATATAGAATCGTGAATTTTATAATCTCTGAGGAGAATGCTTCATAATCTCTGAGGAGATTTAATAAAAGCTTTGAATAGAAAAAAA
>JAPYYZ010019776.1:0-12039 GCA_030522705.1 Eretmocerus eremicus
GTTGAATGGATGCGTATTCAACAAATCGCCCGGCAGTTTATAAACTGCCTGGGCTTTTTACAAACTGCCTAGGCATTCTATAAAATGCCGGATTTTACACATTCCCTGCGACATATATATTCTCTTCTTAGAACACAACGATGGATACTGATGTTCACATAATCTACAGAAAATTTAGGAACAGTCAAGATAACTAAAATTATGTAAAGACTTATAGGCAAATTTTCACTCAGTTGCGCTCCTTATCGAAGCAAATACTGTTGTACTGGCTCTGGAACCTTCCTGAACCTCGGATTCGAACATCCTCGAATGCTGTGAATGATGAGACGGTCTGATCAGATTGATGAGACTTGTCGAATTGATTCAATAGTCTTCTTTCAGGAAGCTCTGGTAAGTGAATGATGACACGGCCACACAAAGGGTGAAAGTTCTGACCTAACTCAGAGATTATGATACCTATATGTTTTCGGGATCGCTGAATCCGAATCCGGGGTCAGTTCGGTCCCAGCATGTCGAGATTTTGAAATAACCTCAAAAAACCACGATTTGATGGAGATGTTTGGAGCTGGGGATAAGAATACACAAGCTGCAAAATTTTCGGGTCGCTGAATTCAAATTCCGCGGGTTATCAATCCCAGCAAGTACCTCCATCAACATAAACTGAATTGATCATGACTTTGTGGGAATTCCTGGGGTCAGCATGCTCAAATAGCCTCAAAAAGCTGTGCTTCGATGGAAGTATTGGAATTTTATCAACGATGTATACGACTCGAATATTTTATAGCTACCTGAGTCCGAATTTCGAGCCCGTTTAATCTCAGTGAGTCAGTATATGAACCCCGAAAACGAAATGCCAAGGTTGTGGAAACTTGCTATCAAGGGAGAACGGACGAAAACACGATGGCAGATTCTTGTTGGATGCTGAAGCGAGACTTACCGAAAGGTGAGAGGAAACGCAAGACTTTGCATAGGTCTCTCGGAGATAAGACGACCCGCTATAGCATCAAGAAAAAATGGAGTCCATGGGAGATTTGTGATGAATTTTATCACGAGTTTAGGAGGTTTTGTCATATTCTGGTAAGTCTTGCTTCAGTATCCGACAGAAATCTATCATGTTTTCGTCTTACCTCCGACTTTTCATAACTTTGAAATGTTGCTGAAAACGTACGATCCTGAGTCAAAAACACAACTGGCTGCATCTACTACAGTCTGTTGAGGTTATGTCAGATGCCTAATCTATTCGAGTGGGTCACCTCCGAATTCGAACTCAGCGACCCCCAAAACCTTGAAAGTAGTATAGTCAGACTCCCACGTATGATATTTCCTAACGAAGCATGACTGTTGAGGTTATGTCACAATCTTCATGTGAACATTTTTCGTTGAATCTTCGATTTTAAGGTCATGTGACGGAAATGACCAGTTGTAGTCAAATGGGCTTCAGAATCGCACTCTGTGATCCAGAAGGTATAGAACTGGTGTAGTCTAACCAGCATTGAGGTTCCCAGCTCTGAGTATTTGAACAAGATCACTGTTCTTTGAGGTTATATCAGAATTTCGACATGCTGAGACCGAATTAGCCCTGGATTAGGACTCAGCGACCCCAAAACCACGAAGACATAACAAATCCAGTGTGTTCTGATTACCAGCTCAGAGTTTTTCAGAAAGTCATTTTTTGAGGTTATGTCAGAATCTTGACATGTTGGGACCATACTGACCCCGAATTCGGATTCAACAACTCCAAAAACATGAAGATAATGAAAAATCCTATGTGATCTGACTACCAGCTCCGAGTAATCTCAGAAAATCATGGTTTTTCGAGGTTATGTCAGAATTTCGACTTGCTGGGACTAAGCAGACCCCGGATTCGGTTGCAGTGACCCCAAAAGTATGAAGATAGTGAAAGAACACCAAGTGAGCGTAGTCTGATTACCAGCTCCGAGCACTCTCGTGAAATCCTGATTTTTTGAGGTTATGTCAAAATCTCGACGTGCTGGGACCAAACTGACCCCGGATTCGGATTTAGCAACCCCAAAAACACACAGGTATCATAGTCTCTGAGTTAGGTCAGAACTTTTTTCTTTTGTGTGGCTAAGTTATCATTCACATACCAGAGCTCCCTGAAAGGAGACTATTGAGACAATGCGACAAGTCTCATCATTCTGATCAAAACGTCTCAGCATTCAAAACATTTGAGGATGTTCGAATCCGAGGTTCAGCAAGGTTCGAGAGCCAGTACAACAGTATTTGCTCCGATGAGGAGCTCAACTGACAAGTAGAGGACCAACCTTGTGGATCACGGATTTGGACAAAACTCTGGGAATCATCTGGTTTCGGTGAGAAATGAAGATATCCCAGAGGGCTTAGACCAATAGGCCCTCTGTTCCGAGATACAGCTATGGACATTAGCATTGCTAGAATACCCATATATGTGGCTTTTTAATACGTGCCTAAATGGGCAATGCTAATGTCCTTGGCTGTATCTCGGGACAGAGGGCCTATTGGTCTAAGCCCTCTGGGATATCTTCATCTCTCACCAAAACAAGATAATTCCCAGAGTTTTGGCCAAATCCGTGATCCACAAGGTTGGTCCTCTACTTGTGAGTGAAAATTTGCCTATAAGTCCTTACATAATTCTAGTTATCTTGACTGTTTCTGAATTTTCTGTAGATTATGTGAACATCAGTATCCATCGTTGTGTTCTAATAAGAGAGTATATATACTACTAGCTCAGAAGCGGTCGGTTTGATGGGAAAAAATGCGTAAAAATCACTATTTCTCGGCATTTTTGAAAACCTATTGAAACACCTTGGAGAACATTTTCCCATAGGTTTGGTGGAAAAAAATTGACGTTTTTGGAAACCTAACGTCAAAGTTTTACGTTTTCACGAAAATGCTCAGCATCAAATAGCCATAGCTCATCGTTGAAATAAGATATCAAGTCATTCAAGAGTGCAAATTGTAGGTATTTCCAAGACCTATGAGACCCTCTTCCAGGATTTGATCATTTCCTATTCAGTCGGAGCTATAGCGTCTGGAAGATGACGTAAAAATCGCAAAAATTCGCTCCTAGTAATTTTCCCCTAGAAGTGACTAAACTCGATAATTCCACTCTGGACGAATTCTCTCTCGAAAGTACAGGCGTTGACAAAAAAAATCCGCCCACACAAGTCTTAAGAGGTTCACTTGGATCAAAGATATGAATTTTTCAAGGTAGGCTCAAAAAGGGTAAAAATGGGCCTTTTTAGGACCCTATGGCCCACCAGGGGGTTGAAAAAAATCTGGAAAATTTTTTTCCAACTATCTCTACATATTACTACATGAAGAAAATATTTTGGAATTTTTCCCAGACCCCCCTGGTGACGGTTTTGTCCAGCTTGTTCCAGAACTACTCATATACATGTACACTCGCGCAATGTATACAAACGCTCACAGATTTCCATTTTTCTTGGGCATCTTAGCGATTTGGGCCAAGAGAGGAGTAGACGACTCTAGATTTGAGTATATTAGGCCAGTGAGTAGAGCTCAAAAAGAGCTTGAACTCGACATGGCTGCATAGGATGTTTCAAATTTTTTTCCGACGCGGGACATCGTATAGAACATCATGTCATGAAATGGAATGAACGTATCGATCCGCTTAAAATCACAGGGTCTAAATAGTGCAAAATTATGCACTTCCCCCACTGTTTTGCGTGTAGTATTAATGGTATGCTGGATACGATGTTCTTTTCCATACAGTGTTGTAGATAAAGGAATTCTCTAAATATTCGAATAGAAATTCATACCCGTATCACTTATTTATCACGAGATAATCAGCAACAAAGTCAAAAGAGCTGAAATTTTGCTTCATTTTTGATTTCAACAATAAACAATAAACCAACGTGTGCTCGCTGGGACCGATAGCCCCCATAGGTTCAAACTAGCATAAAAATTTTCAAGTTGATCCATCCATAAACATTGAAGATATTCTATTTTCTCATTCAGAATTATTCAATTTTGCGATTGTTATAGGGACTAAACGAGTCGACCAAATTTGTTCAAAAAAATCACAGAGCTTCTCTCAAGCCTCAACTATGAAATGCAATCAGAACATTGGTCACTTTTACGGAATGAACTTGCCCTAGAGCCAATTGCTTATAACTTTTGCTTTTTCGCCATTTCATATTGCTCATAACTTCGCAAATACTTCGAATATATGAATAATTTTTTCTCCATCTGAAAGTGCTCATTTTTCTCTAAAATTTCAGAGAAAAATCATCATTCTACGACTTTTTGAATCTGAGATACGTTTTTCTTTTTATATTTCAATATCTCGTAAACAATCAGACAAAAAGAGCCGAAACTCAAGGGACTTGTTGAAAATAGTTTGAATTTAGATAGAGAAAATGTTTGGGCCACGTACCTGATCTCATTGTCTCACCAATGTTGATGGAAGTTAACCCTTTCAGGGGCGGTGGGACGTATACGTCCCACCTCTTCAATCTTGGTTTTTCCACTGTAACTTCACTCTAATGCGTCGCAAAATCATGGAACTCTTCGGTATCATAGCTATGCATCTCATTATCGAATGTACGTCAAATTTGTTCGTTATTCTTGCAAATAAATGAACAATCTCGAAAATTCCGGTTTTTTTTTCGAATAAATTCGTTCCTGAGCCCTATAATTGATGAACACTCACAAAAAAAATCGTTTAAGACCAGGAAGACATATGACTAGACTATGAGGGGTTGATCTCGCAGTGATCGATT
The DNA here is from genome assembly GCA_030522705.1 of Eretmocerus eremicus. Classification (NCBI taxonomy): domain Eukaryota; kingdom Metazoa; phylum Arthropoda; class Insecta; order Hymenoptera; family Aphelinidae; genus Eretmocerus; species Eretmocerus eremicus. The sequence continues at coordinate 4,746 of JAPYYZ010019776.1, forward strand.
TGTTGTTGTTTTCAAATAAACAATTTACGTTGAAAAATGCGGATTTCCCGTATGACCCTTTGTTACTTACATTTTTCTTTTAGATATTCCAGCCTAAAATTCTCTACTCGGGGGTTTTCGGGGTCGCTGACCACGAACATGCCCAAGATGGCGGAATGAAAGTTTTCGAAAACTTTGTATTCCAGCTCATGAATCTCTACTCAGGGGTTTTTGGGGTCGCTGATCACGAATATGGAGTCATAATTTCAAATTCTTGAATCCAAGATATGTTTTCATCGTATGAAATTTTGATTCCGTGAATTGAGTGAATGACGACTTTCTCAGGGACTACAACTGGTACGTACAATTTTTTCGGAGATGTGCGATTGCTACGTATTTCATCCGCTGTGCGGTAGGGCACTATCTCAGCCCGATTCCACACTGTCGAGCTTGGGAAAAATTCTATTTGTAACGTGTCCCTTGGCTCGCTCGCACTTCCGGAAAATAGGTTGTATGACTTAACATTGTGGCGGGCGTAGTTGAATGTTAACGAGAAGGAGGAATACAATTTCAGAGTGAATTAAAATTAGGTATCATAAATTCAGCCAAATTGGTACGGAAAATCGTAAAATACCGTTTACTGAAGTGATTCTTTTGAAAAGCTACCCCAAATTAAAAAAAGAATGGAAGAAATCCGACGGATAGAACCCAAGATATTGCCAAAAAATTCCGCGCGCTCCGATTTGAAGAGCGCGCGTCAGTTTCTGAGGGGCCTCGAGAGTACCCCCACCACGCCGCGCCGCCCCGCAGCACTTTCACCCAATGCCGAGAACCGTATTAACTTCCATCAACATTGGTGAGACAATGAGAACAGGTACGTGGCCCAAACATTTTTTATATCTAAATTCAAACTATTTTCAACAAGTCCCTCGAGTTTTGGCTTTTTATGTCTAATTGTTTACGAGATATTGAATTATAAAAAAAAACGTATCTCAGATTCAAAAAGTCGTAGGATGATGATTTTTTTCTGAAAATTTAGAGAAAAATAAGCACTTCCAGATGAAGAGGAAATTATTCATATATTCGAAGTATTTGCGAAGTTATGAGCAATATGAAATGGCGAAAAAGCGAAAGTTATAAACAATTGGCTCTAGGGCAAGTTCATTCTGTAAAAGTGACCAAAGTTTTGATTGCATTCTACAGTTAAGGCTTGAAAGAAGCTCTGTGGTTTTTCTGAACCAATTTGATCGACTTGTTTAGTCCTTATAACAATCGCAAAATTGGATAATTTTGAATAAACAAATAGAATATCTTCAATGTTTATGAATAGATCAGATTGAAAATTTTTATGCTAGTTTGAACCCATGAGGGCTATCGGTCCCAGCGAGCACACGTTGGTTTTTTGTTCATTGTTAGAATTAAAAATATAGCAAAATTTCAGCTTTTTTTTACTTTCTCGCTAATTATCTCGTGATAGAAAAGTGATACGGGGATGAATTTTTCTCGAATATTTAGAGAATTTCTCTATCTACAACACTGTATGGAAAAGAACATCGTATTCAGCATACCATTAATACTACACGCAAAACAGTAAGAAAAAGTGCATAATTTTGCACTATTTTGCGCCTGTGATTCTTTGCGGATCGATACGGTTGTTCCATTTTATGGCATGATGTTTTATACGATCTCCCGCGTCGGAAAAAAATTTGAAACATCCTATGGCAGCCATGTTGTGCCATGACCCTCTACTTACTGGCCTATATAGAAGAGCCGTCCACTCGTTATTTCCTCGGAATCGCTAAGGGTTTCGAGGAATCTGCGAACGGTTTTTCGTGCGGCGGATGCGGGGCTACGACATGGCCTTAAAGAATCAAATCTTCATAATGAATACCAGCAATAATTTCGAGTTTACACGTAACAACTTCATCTGGAGCAGAAATCTGATGCTCCGAGTCAATAGGGCCTGTAGAATTTGGTCGGCTGTCACGTCAGATCTCGATGGCGTCCATCGATTCGAGGGTAGAATTTGAAAACTTTCCAATCTTGGGTCGCACACGCCGAAATAACTTGACATCAGATTCTGGTATTGAATCTTGAATAAGTATCGACTTCAATGCTGTCGTCACATCCAGACCCATCCGCACTTGATGATTGGCTGAATTCGAGCGTGAGTTACTGAAAAAGGCTTCTGCCAATTCTCCAATTTCTGTCTGTTTTATGAATCGCTTCCAAATCAATTCGCCAATCAGCACGACAATTCCTAGAGAGTATCCTACTGCAAGAATCGGATACAACTGATTTTGCGGAGGAACATCTTCATTTATATTAATTTTGACATCAACTGAATCACCAAAATTCTCTGTTATCGCCTCATTGCTAACAAATGCTTGTTTGTATCCTTCGAGAAGTCCCACCTCAAAGAACTTGTGGATCAATCCCTCCATGCGATCTTTGAAAAATATGTGTACTTTATTGAATTCTATGTTTGCTAGTCTGATCCCGATCATATCTTCAATTCTGTAGATTTTGAACTTCTTACTGAAAGCTAGGAAATGTTGTTTGCTTCCCGAGTGTGACAAGCGGGAAAGACAAAGATTTATTGTCTCATCAAAAATTGGATAGTATGGAGACGGTTCTTTGCAGAACGAATGATATCCAAAGCGAAGTTTCTTCGCTTCAATGCGCTGGAGTATTTTCTGTGAAGTAGGACCACGCTCAAATTCGAAAAAGTGCGAATAATCGGAATAGTCCATGCTGAGGTTCATATCCGACTCTGCGAGATCCTGGATGGTTCGGTACTCCGACGAATTCTCGCTCATTATAAGAATCTGTAGCATGAAGTCAGTTCCAACAGTGACGATAACAAATGTGGCAATATACATACTCTTCAAATAAACCCGTTCTGACAATTTCATTCGTCCACGATGTTCAATAGAGCCGCCCATTTGAGCAGTCAATATGTTCAGAAATGACCAATTTGGCTCCCTGAACCCAAGTAGACGAGCCCAGGTTGCAAATATCCAGGCTGTGTGAAAGAGTGCAACGAAACTGAGAATAGCTGCCAGAGAAATCCCGACCTCGTATTCTTTTGGCTGCATCACGTACAGATAGTATCCAGCAGGTACTGGAACAGGGAAACTTATTATCTGTTCATAGAAGTATGTTCTCCATCTAGAATTATAATCTCTTGGGTAGGTATAATCGACGAGAGAATATGGCAAATCAAAAGAATCTTCATCATTAGAGCGTTGTACAAACTCAGATGGTTTGATAGCCCACTGTTCGCCGTAAATTCTCATGCGAATGCTACAATTCATAGCTTCCATCAGCGCTCCAATTAGAAATTTATGTGTCATAGTATATGGAATTCCCCGAATATCATGCCAAAAAGTCTTATTCCAAGGAGTTACAGCTATATTCTCCTCTATCAGAAGAGGATACAAGTGATCCGGTACGCTTAACCCCAGAGGGAATCCATTGAGATTCTTGACTTTTTCTGGGAATAATACTGTTTGTGCACTCAACTCTTCAACGCTGAATACGTTGGTGAATGGATTGAATGAATGAACAAACACTCCGTTGCTCTTGATATGCGTTGAATTCATCTCTGTTCCAACAATCCGTACGTCCTGGACCCACTCGATAACTGTTACATCGAGGAACCTCCTGGACCAAGCCGTTCGAAAGAATGATCTGAATCCAGTTTTCTCGTTGGTGACGAGATGAATCAAGTAACGACCCCGTCTCAGCGGATTGTAAACGTGAAAACGATGTAGCATGGTCATCATCTCACCCAATAAATCTGATCCAACTTTGAATTCTATTAACCCAATCGCTAGGCCAGTCCTCCTGGCACTGAGACCAATGTATACCATGACCTCTTCATTCGCATCGGCTCGGAAACGTCGGCTCTCATTAGGATACAAAAAGTTCGAAGAAAAGTCTCGATTGACTCTTTGGAGAATTTTCATAGCTAAAGGCGACAGTCCATCGAGAGAGTCGATTATCACGTTGATTTCGTAGGGATTCAAACCATCTTGGATAAGGTTGCTCACAAGATCCAATGAGACATCTTCATTCGCTGTGGATGTTCGGGAGCACATGAGCACCAAAGTAATCAAGAAATTGAATACAACCAAATCCATGGCGATCACTAACGACCCAGAGATATTCACTACTGAGAGGAGCGAGATTCGACTGAACACGTATGACCTGTTCCGTATGATTTTCTGGGCGATACTGACAGTCACGCTCACATGCCATCAATACCTCAAACTGACGTGAATGATATTGATCGCCATGCAAAGGTTGAGGCGGAAGTTTGAGCCTCTTAATCAAGAGGCGCGGTAGCGCTTCGCTGGCGAGTGAGAGCGAAAAAGTTCAAGAAATCAATGCGAGGCGCCGTGCCTTATTATTATACATTGAACTAGGGTTTTCTAACCTCTCACTCTTCTTCCACCGGAGTTATCTTACTGATCAAACTGAGCAGGCCATCTCTCTCTCACTCAGTTACGGCCTCTAGAATGCAATTCAAGTTTCTGCATCATCAGTTCTCAGATCCTGGGTCTCAGAACTTTTATCCTGCCACCGTGATTCTCAGACCCTCTAAAATGTTCTCGTTCGATTCCTCCAGGATTCTCCAACACGTTCGAGAGCTCTCGAATCGAGATCATGGAGAGATGATAAGAAAAGTTACGGCCTGATTTCTAGGGATATTGCAGAATTTGGCACTGGATCATTTAATTGGACTCGGACGTAATGAATGAGTTTATCTCGACAGGTCCATGCGTAAGGGAATTATTTCATGCTTGATTTTACCTTGATTCGCCGACGTGAGTAGGGAGAAGGGTGAATGATTATAGAATAACTAAAAGAGCGTATGTTATTAATGCGAAAAAATTTAAGACTCTACAAAATCAGATAAGCGAGAAGCGCTTAGAATAAGGTCTGAACGCGCGGCCATCTCGTGTTGCTCTGCCGAGCGGCGCTGCTCGGCGTGGGTCCGATGGCGGCCCTTTTGCTCGTTGACTCTCTCGCACTCGTTGCCAGATGAGTGCGGGGGCGTCGCTGCTGTTACAGCGATGGCGAGTTTGAATTGGCGACAGGTCGTGGAGTTGATGTTGATGGATTTTAGATATTCATACGAGGCGCAAGCCCTCTTATTTGTTAATCAATCACGCTGCCAGCTGAGTGACCATATTACAAACGGGGATTTGGATACGACGCGGGTTCTTATCGTACAGTCGTCCCTGTTTTTATGCGGAATCTTTTTACGCGGTTTTGATTTTACGCGGATCGAGAATTGATACCATCCCTGTTTTTACACGGAAATTTTCCTTGATTTTACGCGGTTCAATATCTGATTCGTGACCGCGAACGGCGCAAATGTTCAAATACAACAAAACCTCCTATTTCGACGCGATGGCCTCCAAAAGGAATAATCATTCTCAGACGATGAAATCTAGAAATGTATTAGATTTGGAAACCAAAATCAAAATTCTCGATCAACTCAAAGCTGCAGATAAAATTTGTATCGTCGCTGCTAGATTCCAAGTGAGATACATTCTCATTTACATTTTTTTAAAAAGTATAACGTGGCGAGTATGAGTTTTCCAACCAAAATTTTATTCCTATATACTGACTTTGAGTAGACGCATAGGGATCAGCCAAACTCAACGATGTATATAGATGCACAAAATTGTAAGAGATAGGCTATTCAAAAAAATGGCCAGACCGTCATTTCAATTCGTGAAAAAAATGAGATCAGAGGGAATATGTCGAGTACTTCTCGATTTTACATCAAGGGAATATCAATTTAAATTAGAGAAACAAGTGAAATCGAGGAAGAAATTTCGAGTAGAAATATTCATGACTCATCCTCAGGGTTTCATATCCTTTAATCTTGGAATGATACAAATTACTCACACTTTCTCGTCCAAAATTGTAGCACTTCGGGTTTTCTAAGGACAATAGAGAAGCAGTACTCAAAATTTCAATCCTAATTCCAAGCTAATATCAAGTATCAATAAATTTGACGTGAATACTCACCGACTTTCTCGTTTCCAGCGATTTTTTCGTAATTTAGCTCTAGCGTGGAACGAATTACCCTGTTTTCCATAAGCGCAATGTATTTTTTCACGTGGTTTTTTCTTACGCGGTGCTTTCACGGAACGTATTAGCCGCGTAAAAACAGGGACGACTGTATTTCCACAGTTATCTACTTTATCCACAAATCCCTCCGTTACACTTCCACCCTTACGAAAAAAAATTGCTTACAATTTTTTCTGAAAAACGTATACAATCAGATTCAAAGAATTCAATTTTTTGATTTCATTATTCTTATGATTTAGATCTCACATACTCTCATTAAATACTTCAATTCACAAGTAGTTACTTCTTATCATCGAATCTCACACACTTACATCCAATATTCTAGTTTCTTCGAGTCATTTTTAATTAGTTCAACCCATCTTTCCGAAAATTTGACCGACCACTGCTTTTGCTTCAAAGATTCTCTATTTCTTATTCAAAAATGACAATCTTCACAAATGGCAATTATTAATAATTTCACTAGTTTTATGTACCAATCTGATAATGCAAATTGTTCATGAGATTTTCTGTAGAAGGGAAAAAGATAGATCAATGCAAGATTGATAGCAGAAACAAACATTGGGTGTACCTGTGATTGCGGCCAGTAAATCCAACAGTTTGAAGTATTACCTCTGATCCATCAAAGTTCAACTTATTGAGTTAGTACTTTATATCATGTGTAATTGGAATTTTCGAGAAAAATAAACTATTCATGAGTGAAATATCGTGAACTGACCGCCAAAACATCTTTTCCAAGATCAAATCAAATATCACTTTCAGTATAGGATTTGTATTGAAGGGAAAATTTCAAGAAGGAAGGAACACTATTCTTTCGCGTGAATATCACAATCAAAAGTTCCAAGAGTAATATCAGTGTAAATATATGAAAATCATACGGACAATTTGCTAACTACACGTTCTTTAATGCAAAATCGACTTCTAAATTTCAATAATCCAAAATGATAGGTCAATGTCATAAGTTTTGATCTAAAACTGGCTAAATTCAAGAACACGAATATTTCTATTTACTCTGTGAAAGAGTTAATCCCAGAATCTGTATTCTGAAATAAGCTACGAAAAATATAACTTCATCCACTCAGAACATTCAATCATTAACTCGGCTTATAACATCAAGAGGCGCGATAGCGCCTCGCTGGCGAGTATGAGTGAACAAATGTGAACTATCGAGCGCGAGGCGCCGTGCCTATTATACTTTGAATTGGGC
>JAPYYZ010019779.1:0-10633 GCA_030522705.1 Eretmocerus eremicus
CTTACGTTAAGTGGTAGTGAGAAAATACCTGCGCTCGAAATTGCAATTGTATCAACTCTTGATAGTGTGATTTCTTCAACTCTCGACAATGTATCGGCTCCGACATTTGCGTCGCCTGGCAAGTATTCGATTTCAGTTGTAAACTGTGATATATAAGATAGATATCTAACGCGTCGAGGATCGGCTTTATCCACCCTCTGCATGAATGCATAAATTAATGCTTTCTGGTCGGTTACGCATTTGAATTTTTCAGACGCTTGAAAATTTCTCTCAAGTGTTCTTCGTGCCCTTCTTCTGAAGTTGATGCTACGAGAATATCGTCTGCGAGAATAAATACATATTCTAAATCGCCAAAAATATTATTCAAGTGGCGTTGCAAAGTGCCTACTGCGTTTTTCAGCCCGAATGGCATAAAAAGATATTCAAATAAACCAAAGGGTGTAATTACCGCAGTTTTATGAACGTCCTCGGGTGCCATAGGTATCTGATGGAACGCTTTTCTTAAGTCTAATGTGCTAAAAATAACTTTACCTCTAAGTTTGGCAGAAAAATCTAACAAGTGAGCTGGAGGGTATCGGTCCGGGACAGTCTTGCTGTTGACCGGTCGATAGTCCCCGCATACTCGGTAAGTTTGAAAGAAGGAAAAATTAGACCTCTGTCAAAAATTAGACTAAAAACACCCTCCGTTGTTGGGTAGAGTGGGTTAACTTTGGTACACTTGAAAGAGTCTCGTTAGCTATCACCCAACATCGAAATCATCATCAAATATGGTTTTATCAAGTAGTCGATAAAGATAGCTTCAAAATGAGCCAAGAAACGTTTCATTGGACGTCTAGGAGCCGAGTTACGGCGATTTTACGGCAGAAAACAATTTTTGAACTATTTTTCTACCTCAAAATGCGACCTTGGTGCGGGCAATAGGCTTTAGTAGCAACAACTATACTCAAACATTGATTGTGAGAGTTAAGGTTGGTCGAACGGACTTGTACGATATCAATGAAAAGCTCAGACTCTCAAGTTCCAAATGCTAACATGAAAATATGAATTCGGTCAGCTTGAGCTGCTCTATAACAGCTAAAGATGCAAAATTACTATAAATTTACCAAACTCACTGCTTTGCGATCTAACTTTGGTACAATACATCAAACGCTTATAACTCCAGCCAGACACATCCCATTGGGGCTTACAATCACGTCAATTGAAAGCTGAGATTGTAAGCTCTAATATATATACATATATAGTACTCAAGGCAGTAGTACCACCGGACGCGATGTCACTTTATGTTATTAATATCTCTGGGAAATCCTTGCCTAATTCCGTTGAGGACTTCTTAGGGCGCTCTCTGATTTTTTTTCAAACCGTTCGAGACCCTTCTTTCAGTTTGGTGAGCACTCAAAGTTGGCCTATGGGGAATGAGACGAAAAAGGTGTGTTTATCATCCAATAATTCGTACTAATTCGGTTGATTATTGGTCGATCGCGATAAAAATAACTCAAATGATAGTTTCTAATGACTCCTTCTCGGAATCTCGCTACTCAGATATTTCAGCATTTTTTTTCCTCGGAGGGAATACGTTTTGAACTCAGGTGTCTATAATTTTGTCTCCAATAGTAGTGCTAATCAAATGGAGTTCCCAGTATGAAAATAGAGAATTGAAAAAAGCCATTACGGGATGATTTTTTTTATTCTCTGTACCAGAAAATGACAAAAACAAGACAGGAATCTAATAATTACATTCTTAGAGTCTTGATGTATAATTCAAATTTATTTTCCCACTATTGCCCATCACTCTACACGAGGACCCATTTCTCCTCCAAGAATCCTAGGTTACACTCATCTTGAATCCAGAGAAGCTATAGCAGCAGAGTAACTGAACGATAACTTTATCAACTGAAAATAAGAACAAAAATTGGTTATGATTGGATTATTCGGAAACTTTTCGCAATTGATCTCTGTTGGCGAATTCACTAACTTGAGCGAATGACTCCATTGACAGAATTGATAGTTTTCCAGCAGTCAAATACGGATGATGTTGTGATTTATGCATCATTAATTGTAAGTATCTCTGCTCTTTCGTTGAAGTGAGGAACCAATTGGAACAGTATCTGAGGAGGATCTCATCTTCATTAGTTAATAGATCATGATATCCTCTCGAGAGAGATCTCGTATTATTTGGTTCACATTCATCTTACATGGCATGAATGACTTCCTCGTTGTAATTAATGATCAGCTGGCCCGCGGTATTAATGCAGAACAGTGTCATGTACGCCGCCAATATCATGCAACTGTATACCAATTTCTTCACCAAGAGTGCGTTTCCTTGCAATAACTGGAACCGAAATTTTAAATTTCGTTAACTGACATCATATCATCTCTCAGAGTTTATACATAGAGTATGGAACGTGTATAATAACTTCTACCAACTCATCTTACGCTACGGAAAAGATTCAGTATCATGAAGCAGACTAGAAACAGAGGTAATTCATTAAAGTTTAATGAATATCATACTTTTCATCAATTTGAGGGAATCTGGCGATCTCGCAAAAAATCTGAGGTAAGTAAAAGTCTTTGATAAGAGGCTTATTTCACATTGACTGAGATCTCCAAACCTTGCGCGTCTTCAATTCTTTGAATACTAAAGACAACCACTAGGCTCTCGTTGCTGTAAAGGGAGATACATAACAATCCTAAGCCGTCATTCAAAATAATTTAAGGCACTAAAGAGGATGTGTTAACAACAGGGGTGAACACCCACTACGTGCCAGTTAAGTTTGAACTCCCCTGTCCAGGCAACGATCCCTCATTGCGCGTCTGCAATTCTCTCACATCAAGAAATCCAGTTGGAGTGCTCTAGGTATTCTGAATCAATACTCACATAATAATAAAGCATAGCCAAAACGACTACACTACCAATTTCCACAGTCAGCGTAGGTAAACAGAAAATATGTTCCAGCACATTACAATATCTCAAAAAATATACATTCCATAAGTAAAGGTTCCTCGTCATTTGATGGTGAATTTATATGATGAAAAAGCCTACTCTATTGTTTGATTGTGAAGTTCTACGGTATTACTCAAATCTCTCAGCAAGTGTTGATGTGGAGTTTCTCGGAGACCTCTGCGGCAATTCACAATATTCCTAAACCTGTAACTGTAGGGTAGTCATTCATTTTTCAATGGGAGTGAGATAGTTTTTCCCGCAAGATTATCAAACTTGTTGAGCAGTTGTATTGCGATTCCATGGTCAAATCTTGAATTCACGACAATTTGTTAACAGAGTGGTTCTTGTCGGGCTGCAAGATTCACTAACTTAAAATAAGAGGATAACGATGTTAGCTTATACACATTTACCACGATAAAATAGTCCACGGACCGATTCCATATAAGATCAGACAGTGAAAGTCCCTCGGATCACGGGTCTCTTCCTCAGCAAATTATATGATTCTAGAGATAAAATAGGTGGACACGCATTTTTTTGGTTGGACGAAAACTGCATCTCCGCAAAGTACACGTAATCAAAAAATATGTACAAAATAATGATTTTTCGAGAATTTGGCGTTCTAAAACGAAAAAAACTTGAATCATTTCTGTTCTATCCAATATATTATATCATCATGAATCTTGTTGGATACTGTCATTCGGGTAATACTTTATCAGAAAAGTTCACTACTGCGTGAAAATAATCACGAATAGCAGCAAAAACCTAATATTAGTGAGAAACCGAAAAAATTTGATATCTCCAAATAATATGAAGATATTGAGCTGAAAATTTAGTTTGGATGCATTGAAGGGGGATGAAATTGGTCCGGCTCGCGCTATAAAACGGAGAGTACCGTAGTTTTTGATCGGTCCAAATCACTTACTTTCTCTATTTCTATCATGAAAATCATAAAAAAACGCTGCTAAATCAGATTAGCAGAATGCTTTCTCAAATTGGTATCATACATCATTATTTCACATTTGTTTTCGAAAATGGAAATTATGTGATCAGAAATCGATTCGATATAAGAATGGGACAGTTCATTCCGAAATTATTAGGGAACAAATTCAATTGTTTGATCGTTAACTCTTAACTGAAAATAAAATGACATGTCCCTTTTCGAGTATATACCTCAACCGCATGGAACAAAGCTATTCCTGTTCTTTATAGCCAAAATATGTGAAATATACATACTTCAGATGTTTCACTAACGATGTCTCATAAAATCATCAAGTATGATTTATTTATGAGTGGAAGCGAAACTCTTGGCAAATTGATGTTTCATTGACAATTTTCTATATCAGTATACATAACTTTACTCTGAATAGGATTGAAAACGAAATTTTTGACAAATTGTTGTTCTAATGCGATTTTCCTCTTTTAGTGTACCTCTCAGGTAAATGAAACAAAGCAATTCTTATTCCTGTTTTCTAGATCTAATGAATGCATTGAAAATTTTACCAATGACCTCCCATAAAATTAATACATACGCTTTTTTTGACAAAATTCTTGCACAGTTGATCTTTCATTCCCATTTTATTCTTCGAGTATACCTCTTCTCCCCATAAAACGAAGCTATTCATAATCATGTCAAGAAGATCAAACGAGTGTACATCACACATTTTACCAAGGACATTTCATGAATTCACCAAATGCGCTTTATTTGTAAATACAATTAAAGTTTTTGAAAAATTGTTGTTTCAATCCAATTTTCCTCTTCCAGTATACCTCTCAGCCATATAAGACAAAGGTATTCTTAATCTTCTAGACAAGATCTATCAATTGTACGTAACATATTTTATCAATGACATTTCATAAATTTACCGTATACGGTTTATTCATGAGTGCAGACGAAATTTTGGAAAATTGTCCTTTTAATCCCATTTTTCCTTTCGGGTACACCTCTCAGCTATATGAAACAAAACCATTCGCATTCTTCTCTCCAAGATTTATAGACTGTATGTAACACATTTGAGCGAGGACCCTTCATAAATTTACCCTATCTTTCATCTCGCGTATATTTTGGCTTATGAATTTTCAATCACGCGAGCATCGTACTTTCCTTTTCATTTTCCAGAATTTTCATATCATGAAAGTAAGGTATTCACTAAACATCATCATTCAAAAAAACGAAGAAGTGTATTATGCCATTCTGACATGTTTTGAATCGATCGGTTAATACAGAATTTTCGTTCAATAAATTTGAGGAAAAATCCGAAAGTTATATGAATCTTTTTGTTGAAAAAAATTTCAAGGGGTTGAATAAAAAATCCGTATAAACCAATAATTTCAAAGCATGGAGATTGGCAGTAGTTGTCTTCTTCACTTTCCGTGCGTAAAAGTGTATTTTCCAGACGGATTTTTGACTTTTCCTCACGGATTGTGGAAAAATAGTATACGATACACGGCCGGAAATGTTGGAATTCGCATACTCGTGATAATTCCGACCCTCGTGTTGGAATTCGCATACTCGTGATAATTCCGACCCTCGCCTGTCCGACTTGACCGCCCTTGTATCGTAATGTACTATTTTGGTATTTTTGAATGCTCACAGAGCAGAAGTATCACACTCTTATCATATAAAAATTCATAAAATTACGATACTCGCGGGATCAAAAAATCAAGTCAAAATTTATGCGATATGGAAGGACCAAAATTGACTCAGCTTCCAATTAAGTGATTCTCTGTAAGGCCTCGAAATTTTAAGAGCATTGGCCGGACGGTTCAGGAGTTATGGTGAACAATAGATAACGACGAGTATACAAAGACTCATACAGATACGGAGGAAGGGATGGAAAGGAAACTATGATGTCATTTTATGAAGCGTCGGGGGTGAAATGTATGACATAAAGTAGATAGATCTTGGTGAGAGGAAAAAGGAGAGCTTTGTTTTATATGGCTCAGAGGTACACTGGAGGAGGAAGCTGAGATAGAAACGTCGATCGAGCGAGAATTTCGTTTGCACGGATTGCTGAATTAGGCTTTGAATCCCACTATCCTCTTCGAGTATATTTCGCCGTCTGGATAAAGCTCTAAAGAGCAGGTGCCGAGACGTAAAGCTAAGCGATTAAGTTTTTTTTTTCGAGTATATTTCTCAGCCATATAAAACAAAGCTCTTCTTGTTCCTCTCGGCCAGACACTGTTCACACATTTTACAATTGAGCCTTCAACAGATTACAAAATAGAATTTTATTTCTAGTTTTCAATTAATGTTTGTATGAGTATCGTTTTTTTCGTTCACCAAAACTCCTAAGCGATCCTCTTGAAATTTTGAGGAATTATAGAGAATCATCAAATTGAGAGCTGAGTCTCAATAGAGCCCTAAATGTCGGATACATTCTTAGTTGTAAATTTTTAATCAAGCGAGTATGATATTTCTTGTGTGTAAAAGTGTGATATTTCTCATCGATTAGGATTGAAAAAGACAAAGAAGATGATTATGACGTATTTTGATATTCTGAATCGATTGGTTGATACATATTTTCATCTAATAAATTGGAGAAGAAATTGCAGAAGTTATATGAATTTATTGATTGATTATTGATTAAAAAATATTAGGGGGTTGAATGAAAAATGTGTATCAACCAATGGATTCATAAGATAGGAATGAACAGGAATCTGTTCTTCGTATTATTGGATACTGATGGAGAAGAAATATCATGCTTTTGTGATGACAAAAAATTGGAAATATGACACTCGCGTGATTGAAAAAGCAAAAATCAGAATATACTCGATAGAAAAGATTAAAACTATAGTCAACTGTGAGTTTGATGATTTTCTATAACTCCTCAAAATTTCAAGAGGATTGGCCGTATCGTTCAAAAGTTATCGTGGATGATGGAAAACAACAACACACACGCATACACAGACACCTAGAAGAGGCCGGAAAGAATGCTATGGAGTAATTCCATGGACGGCAGTGGGTAAAATATGTGACGTACAGTCGATAGATCTTGGCGACAGGAACGAGGAGAGCTTCGTTTCATATGGCTAAGAGGTGTAATGGAGGAGAAGGGATTTGAAGCATCAGATGAGCAAGAATTTCGTTGTCACGAATACGAAGCTTTCTCTATGAGAAAGCAATTGCATGACAAAGTATCCAGTGCGCTCCTCTGGAATCCGTATATGGTGGCCAATTCGAGCTTTCTGGCATGAATTCACTCACCTTACCGTCGAAAGATACCCGCATGCTAGTGATATGCTCATGATGTAAATAATAGCCATTGAAGACATAACGATGGAATAAGCCACGAAAGACGCACTCAAATGCATACAACTAATGAAATAATGGTCTTTCTGTTCAAAAATCTTGTAATTAAGATGGATGAAAATGATCTGCGACCTTGAAGAGTTCTTGAAGATGATGTTGTTCAGAAACGCCGTGGCCATGAAGATCGAGCATGATGCAAGCCCAAGACTCAAGAAATAAACTGGAAAGTGATAGTTAATCCACGTCACAATACAATAGCTATTGAGTGATTCCGTGTCTAATCAACCCATCATATGGGTCGAGTCCGAGCCTTTTTGCGCATTTATATTCGGTTTATTCGATGTTATGTCATAAAGTCAAGACTTCTAGCCATCTTAGAGGCCTGCCAGATATTCCTGTGATCAGTGATACATTTGTTCTTTGATCGAAAGTTCAAGCTTACCCGAAGTTAAATGTTTTCCGTCTTCATAACTCGACATCTCGAATCCGATAGGCCAAAAAAAGCTTTCGCTTAGCTCGTTGAAGCTCTCGCTATGAATTTTGAATTTTCTACTGCTTTTGTTCTCCTAATTCCTCAGCTCTGAACTATGTCAGGTCGGGAGGCCCATTCCACGTTTTTCGCTCACTTGTTTCCTCTTACATTCATCAGAGTAATTATGGGATCAGTATGGAACTGAAGGTTTAAGATTGTTCAACTCAAGAGCTTCAAAATTGGAGCGGTGTCTCTTCGAGCCGTTCATTCGTGGCCCGAGAGGAATTTCTCGCAAGGAAAAATTTCCCGAGGAGGAGAATTTAGGATTCGAGGGATATTTCCGCATCTTGGAAGGCATTAGCTCTGAACAATTTATGACACAGAACCGAATTCAACAATAGTTATAAACATTACTCGCGGGTAGTATTGCCACGATACGATACGATACGGCATTTCGCAATTATCGATATCCATCTCGCATGAATAGCAATGATACCTATATCGATATGGATATCGAAAAATATCATGCCAACATTCATCGTTATCGTATCGTGATCGAGGCAATCGTATTAATTTATTCATCTATCTATTAAAAATATGCGTACTACGAAGCCTTCTACAAAAAAATTACAGAGTAAAACGTGAATGGCAGATGCAGAGCACAATCAATCATGTAATATAGACTTGTAATAAGTGAAACAATCAATTCTAAGCAATTGTAAATGAATATTGGTTTGTTAGTTTTATTCAGAGTAGAATTTCAGAAAAATGTTTGAATGAAATGATACTCTGGATAAAACTAGCAAACCAATATTCAAACGTACGTTCCAAATTCGCACGCCCGATGGCATAGGCGAAATCTATGCGCCTCATCAAAAAAGCAATCTTATTTTGTTCTATCATTTACATGAAACGCTGAGCAGAGTTCACTCGAGCGGTCAGTTGACCGTAACTTATCCTGCTTCATTTTTCCATTAGTAAAATGCTAGAAGTGCCAGCCAAAACATTTCGAAAAGTGTCAGATAGTAGCGATCAGTAAAATTTTTTCAATTCATTGGAAAGAGTGTGAATTTCTCTAGATTGAAAAAGTTTCGCTGGCAATCCATCGAGCCAATATCACGATTGACAATAAATCATCACCTGTACACATTGAGCTCACAAAACATCCCAACTTCGAAAATTTGAGGATTTCTCCTTTTTCCTGCCCGTCTGTGATGTCCTCCCAAAATTTTGATGCCTTGGTAATCAGCAATTTGAGCTATTGATTGAAAATAATGATCAATAACTGAAGACCTCACAGATACATAGTTGATTTGAATCCTGCTTAACTTCACTCGGCTCTAAAGAATACTCTAATACCTTGGAAATTTTGGTGGAAAGTATCAAGTAATTTATTACAAAGCATACATTGAGTATCATGAAGATCGAAGTCTCGATCACAAGATCATAATCATGGCCCCAGGCATCAAACAGGCAAAAAACCTACGGAATTGAAGTTCACGTCAGTTGATGTCCGTTGACTGATCATTGGAGTAAGCCAAAATTTGAATTGCAAACATACAAGTGATATCAATAATGACTCAAACCAAAATATAATGGGTGTAACTGTCAAGACTCTGGCAAAAATGGACTGGTCCAGGTCTAAGCCAATCAATTTAGAGAGAAACTTGTTGAAATCGCCATAAACATTCCTCGACATATCCATTCCGTGCACTTCAAAAATTCTGTCCATTAATCGTTCCATAATTGTTGTCTGCACGATGAGAGATCTTCGAAGGGTTCTTTGTACCTACTTCGACTAGTTTTTCTCAGCTCCCCGGTGTGCTATTTTGATGAGTAACAATGACAATGGATCGATAAAATTTCAAACTCCAAACATCTGATCGCTTTGCGAGAGTGAATTTGAGATTTGGGTACACATTTTGTTCGGAAACGGGGTATAAGGTGACTGTGCCCATTGAGTTGGAATCTCCAACTTCGGCCTATCTGAATATTCTCCAATGTACGTAGGCTCATTTCAAAGTTTGTTTCAAAACTTTTGAAGTGAATCGAAGTACGGCCAATTTCAATCAAATAGAACCAAGCCATCTCAAATCTCCAACAGAGAAATGATCTACAAGACCAGGATGCGGTGTACCCATTAAGCCATAAATCAAAGTTCAATCGTTCCACCGGGCGGTCGATGAGCGAATCGTGACCATTTTGTGAATTTTTCAATGCTCGTTTCAGAACTTGAAAGTTGGAATAATCAAATGAAAGAATGCAATTGAACGGTATGTCTGATGTTTGCTTGAACTGCAGCAACAACACGAAAGGTATATGGGCCATTCTCAGAAACTTTTCATTTTTGGCGTTTCAAAATTTTTTTTTTTCGAAGTTGGAGCACACTCTAGAGGTTTTGCCCACTTCAAAGTATACTATTTAGGATAAAGTATTCATGTTTGTGCACGACTTTTGACGCCAAATGACCCAAAAGTATTCAAAAGTTCCCAATATCACGAGTTTTTATAAGCAATAATTTCAACTATCATGTCTTTGGCTCGAAACCGAATTTGGATGCAAAAATTAGATAAAGGTCAACTTGACGGTGAAAAATTATGTTTGCAATTAGAGTCTTACTCAATGGAAATCGTAAATAAGTAACATGAAAACTTTCGCTATAGACTCCGAAACTCTCTTGAAAGTTCCTTCACTATATAAAATTGCATTCATCGCTCAACTGCGTGGAGTAGATTATGAGAAAAATGAATCAATATACAGAGATATATGATTTTATTTCGCGTATAAAACTCAAAAACATCATGAGCACGAGAAAAATAATCTACAGCTCATAATGACATGAATCAAAAATTTCATAATATTATCAACGATGATAAATCAATGATTCATTCCATGGTATATCAAGAACTTCAAACATAGTCTATCTTCATAATCATCATAATATCGCCTAGTACCGTATTAGGAGCTGAAA
>JAPYYZ010019809.1:0-12881 GCA_030522705.1 Eretmocerus eremicus
CTCTCTCTCTCTCTCTCTCTCTCTCGTAAGTATGCGAACCACACGCTTTTCCATACGCTCGCACTAATGAGACCCCTACTGCGGCTCCAATGCCTTTGAGCTTGATTTTTTACAGCCACTTGCACGCATCCTACTGCAAGTCACCGCAGCAATTGTTATCTTGGGTGCATATCGTGACTTGCATTGCTTATGGCCGAAAACTCCAACATCACCAGCCAGAGAGGTTATACGCCAGTGGCTGTATCTCGAAGCATGCGGCGGCAGCAGCGAGTAGCGAAACCAGCTGATCGTCGCAGGTGAGTCCATCCATGTCTCTTTACTTGTGAGCGCGGGCACAGCGGTACAATGGCCAATGCAGATATAGGCGCGTGTGTGGTATGTGGAGAGGCTCCCATGAAATCCAAGAAACCACTCAAGCTGCGCCCAATTCGCCTTTGACCTTGGCATTCTGAATGCGCAAACAAAAAGAGTGATGGACCCTGCGACAATCGTTGGATGAGGAAAAGGGGAGGAGAGACATCACATTCGGGAAGTCTCACCGGCGGTGGCAAGCAGACGACTCTTCTGCGTCGGAGCGCGAAAGCGCTAGGATTTCCATCTCTCTCTCGCGCTTCTCCCGTCGCGGTCGCGGCTCAAGCGCCTCTCCCTCCACCATCCGCCAAGATGTCTGTGACTCGCTCGCACTTTCTCCGTTTGTCATCGACATCGACATCGCATTCTGGCAGCTTGACGCGTACTACATCTAGCGCAAGCGCTGTGCGGTTGCCGGGCGATTCAAAAGTGAGCGAAAATCTGGCAGGGGGAGAGGCGGAGTGCAGAGAGAGCAACGGACAGGAGCATAATTCTAGGCAGCCTTATAAGCGACTCAATACCTCGAGCCGGCAGTCAACCTCACCACCGTCAGAGATGCCCAACTCTGCGCATACAACACCAGATGCCCCGAGTGTCCCCTCGGCAGAGTCCCCTCGGCATCCACGACGCACTATCTCTGGTGGAAATGATGAGCTGCCTACAGCATCGGGATCGGCTCTGCCTGCAACATCTACCAGCCCGGCCACCACGGCAACTGCAGCACCGCTCCCAGCGACATCGCAGTCTTCTGATCCTCATAAAGATAAGTGGGCTCTGATCGCGCAGAGCACTCTTGATCTATTCTTCCAAAGATTTGATATGCTTGAGAATCAGCTCGGCGAAGTAAAGTCCCTTGTGAGTCGAAGCGACAATACCAATATTTCTTCAGCTCCCATACCAGCAGTGAGTGAGCTGAACGATCAGTCATCTGCACGCGTGTCGTCTCTCGAAAGACTATTAGGAGGGCAGAGCTCCCAGCTGGAGGAGCTTTGTCAAGATCGTCGGCTGCTTCTCAAGCAGAATTAAGAATCGAAAGCTCAGATATCAGAATTGAGCACAACTTCAACGACTGATCAGGGTGCTATGCGCGATTCCAAATCAAACCATCCTCATTTTTTAGATGATCGGTGTCCACAACAATCCGATTTTCTATTTTCGACGACCAAACCGAGCTCGCCCAACCAGTCGCGTGCTGGAGAGCGGGGCACTGGACTCAGTGCTGTAATTTGATTATGAATGGTGCTCTGAAGAGAGATTCTACTGCATCGAAGAATGAGGTGCGTGATATCTCGTATGCAGTACTCAGGACCATTCTTCCGTCGCTGGGGAGGAAAGACATTGCTGATGTCCGTGTCCTGCATCCTGTGCGTGCGACTGGGGAGACGACTTCGGCTCGCGCTAGGGATGATAGGAGATCCTCTCCCCAAAATACTAACTCACGCGCTTGACCATCATGTGTCGTTCAACTTTCGTGCAGTCGCCTAGTCTGGGAGGTGATACGAGCCAAGCGTTCGATTACTCATAATTATTCCACAGCTCGTAACATAGAGCATTCTTTGCTGGACCCGGTCACGAAAGCACACGTGCCAGACCGTATCATTTCCATAAATGGAATGCTGCCCCGTGAAAAATATACGGAATACTTGCGTTTGAGGCCGATCGCACGGAGCTTAGGCTTTGAATATGTCTGGCACAGTGGCGGGCGTTTCTGGGTGAGGTGAAAGAGTGGTGATCGGGCACATGTGTTCGGGTCCCTTACTGAGCTCCATGTCATTGAAACGGCGAGTCAAGCAATTTCGAATCACTTTCTTGAAAATTCGAACAACACCCAAAATAACTCCACCATTCTGGAACAGGATAAACACTTGACTGGAGCGCCGGCGAGGACTCCCTGACTAGGCACAGCAGCCGGAAAGCAACGAGAGAGTAGTAGTCCCTTAAGAGCGGAGTTTCTGAACATTAACTCACTCCGAGATGAAATTGAGCAACTTCGCCGGCTCGTCAATCGAAATCCCTCCTACCATCTTTTTGGGGTGGCTGAATTGTGGCTGGATGATTTCGTAGACGACAGTCTCGTTCAGGTCCTGGGTTTCTCACTGTTGCGGCAAGACCGTAACAGGGAAGATGGGAGAGTTGCCCTGTATATACGCAATGATTTCCAAGTGAAGAGGATGACCTTGTCTAATACTTTCGGCCCAGGGGAATCTGGTATACCTGAATTCCTCTTCTGTAGCGTTCAGCAGGGTAGCTCTCCACCAATATTAGTAGGGGTGATTGATCGACCCCCTAAGGTCGCTATGCAGGAGGATGATGGGCTATTTGGCTCATTATGCCAACTATGTAGTGACTTTAGCCATAATATTATAATGGGAAACCTGAATGCAGACTTGCTGGATGCGGGTCATCCGGATACAAAAACGCTTGCTGCACTGACTGAAGAACTGTCACTGCGAATTGTGCAGCATGGCGCCACACACCAACACAACCCCATGTATCTTGCACGTGGATTGACCACATTTACATTGACGAAAACAACACCGCTACGGACTTCCAAAATAAGACACTGCCCGGTCTCGGCGAGCACGCGGCCATTGATGTTACCGTCAATGTTTTCACCTCCGCTCCGTCGAAAAATTCATTCACACATAGGGACTCCCGTAACATCAGTCCCGAGCAGTTGAATGATCGCCTTGCTGCGACTGGGCAGCCCTTGAGGATACGGGAATCAGCCTGGAAGATGCTGATTTATTGCTTGAATGAAAATTTGAGAACTTTGTTACATGAATTAGCGCCTGAAAAAACAATCAGGCCCCGTAAGAGCGATGCTTCTTGGATTGGTCCTGAGTTGGAAGTTCTCATGAGGAAGCGAGATGCAGCATGCAGGCGCTGGGAAAGAAACCAACGCAATCACAAGAGGTGTGCTGAGCTTCAAAATGAGTACTTTCGACTCAGCGAAGAGGTCGATGTGCGCGAAGAGCAGGAGCGTCATTACTTTCTTCAAAATCACCTCTTAGACGCTCTAGATCAAAATAAGAACATATGGAAGGGAATGCGCAACCTCGGTCCCTCACCCAAGAGCAAAGAGGAGGAACTCCACGGTTTCACACCGGATCAGCTGAACGCTCACTTTACGGGCGTCTCCGTCTCACCTCACGAAAATATTGAGGTAGCAATGGATGGAATTAATTCGGCCACAGAGGAGGGCTTTAAACTCAAATCCACAAATTTCAATGAAGTTGTCCTTGCTATCAAACATTTTCCCTCACAGGCCCGTGGGATGGACGGGGTCCCTCAAAGCGTGATCGCGAAGGCTCTTTCGGCCATAGGTGATCTCATTGTACATATTCTCAACTCCTCTCTCGCTCACAGCATTTTTCCTGAAGCTTGGAAGCAAGCGCAACTGAGTGCACTAAATAAGACTGCAGCTCCATCAGCAGCCTCGGACTTCCGTCCTATCGCGCTGCTGTGCTTTCTCTCCAGGGTTCTGGAAAAAATTGCTCACGACCAAATCACGGAGCATTTCAAGAATACAAATTCACCAGATAGCTTCCAGACTGGTTTCAAGCAGCATCACAGTACGCAGCCAGCTCTTCTCAAGTTGACAGACGACATCAGAGTAGGTATCGATACGAAGAAGTTCACCCTTCTACTACTGTTCGACTTCGGCAAGGCATGCGACACAATCTCACCTTCGAAGCTGCTGAGTAAGCTTCAAGATCTTGGCTTCTCGAGTTCGGCACTCTTGTGGATAGAATCATATTTGCAAGCTCGCACTCAAAGAGTTACTTCAAAAACCGGCAGTTCTGATTGGCTCACAACCAATCTGGGTATTCCACGGGGTTCCGTTCTCGGGCCTCTGCTCTTCAGCTTGTACGTCAATGACTTGCCTAAGCTACTAGAGGGGAAGTCGGTAAATCATCTCTTTCACGCGGATGACCTCCAAATTTATCTAGAGGTAGAGGAAGAGAACATCAAGGAGGGCGTTGCTCGGCTAGGAGAAATAGGGCGACTTGTTGCTGGGTGGGCCGAGGGCTCTGGCCTGCATCTCAACGGTGGCAAGACCAAAGCAATCTTTTCTAGTTCCAAAAGGAACGTGAAAGACCTGCAAAGGATGGACTTGCCAGGGGTTGAGATCCAGGATGGAGTATCATTCCCATCCAGTGATACGGCCGTGAGTTTCGGTGTGACACTAGACAGTGAACTGACGTCGAAACCGCATATCAATCAAGCGACGAAGGAAATCAACAAGGCCCTCTATAGCTTGCGGTTTATAAGGGCGTGTACCACAGAGACTCTCCGAATTCGACTGGTCGAGACTCTAGTCCAACCACCCCACCTGGACTACTGCGTGGTTGTGTACCTTGACGCTACTGACGAACTGAGGACGCGGGTACAGGCCCTAAGCAATTCATGTGTGAGATACATTTTTGAAGTTAGGAGAGACGAGCACGTTGCTCCGTTCAGGGAGCGCTTGGGGCGGTTACGTACTGATTCGCGGGGAATATACTCCACAGTTCTTCTGATGTACAAGATAATGCATTTCAATGAGCCTGGATATTTAGCTGCAATGTTCACCAGGCACCACTCCGAACGTTTTCAGCGGAGTGATGCAGAAGATCAGGAACTCAAAATTCCAAAGATGCGACTCGACTATGGACGAAGATCTTTCCAGTGTCAATGCGCTTGTCTTCGGAATTTCCTCCCTCTAGGCTCTGTGACTTTCAATGTGAATAAAAATGTATATGATGGTTTTCTAAAATATCACCAGAGTAATGGATGATTAAGATAGTTGAAAATTGATTATCTTTCGGATGTTCTGGGAACCTGAGGACCGACTATAAATAGAGCCGCTGCAGGCAGGCTCAATATTTGGCGTGCTCATCCCAAATGCCACTGCCAGAGAGTAAGGGTCGATGTCCTCAGGATTCTAATATCAATCTTCGATTGTATAGGGATCTTGAATGAGAGTTTGATTACTATACCCTCTGTGTAGTTATTGCTTCGAGAATTCCTGAATGCAGAGCCTCGGCTCATGAACGCATGAAGGATCCTGCAGGGTAGTTATACATAGTTCAGTGCCGAATATAGAAGACTACTCATGATATATTGGAGGGCACTAATCCCCTTCAATTATTGTGGGTATACTCCACCACATATAATCACGTGTAATTTGGCCTAAAAGGTGCCCTAATCCACTGTAACGGTTCTCATCACCGTGATATATCTGATAGGATTCTCTTGAAAGGGATGTGTGCCCTAATCCACTTATCTTTTCGGAAAAAAAACGATCACAACTAGAGCATCCGACTATTGAGGCCCATCATCGATTCCCTAATCCATCAAGATGGTTTGAGATACGATAGCGGATGTAGGAAATTACCCTGCCCTATCCAATCCCGGTCAATTCCTTGGAAGGATCCTCTTAGAATGAATGAGTGCCCTAATCCACTCATCCTCCTGAGAAAAAACTATCAGTTATAGAAAACGTTTCTCATCAAGTACCACTACTGATGCCCTACTCCATCGATGTGGTTTGAGACAAGATAGCATACGTGAAAGGAAATTCCCAATTGATCCCAGTCATACTTCAAGATCCTGTTCTCACTGGATATTCACACCTCTGTCGAGTCAAAAATCCTACGGAAAGGCTCTCGTCCCAAAGATCCAGAGCCAAAACACGCAGTGCACACTCCTTATCCTGATCCGGAGTTCAGTGCTCACAAAAATAGCGACGTCGCACGCTCTCTCCCGAGATCCAGAGCTGCCCGTCCGTTGCAGGCCTCAGTCCAACCCTACCTGGACTACTGCGTGGTCGTGTATCTTGACGTCACTGACGAACTGAGGACGCGACTGCAGCAATTGAGTAATTCATATGTGAGATATATTTTCGGTGAAAAAATCATTTTTGTTTGATTATCCGGTTATGTGACGCACCCGTGAGGATGATCCGTCGGAAAAAGTACAATTACAAATCGTTAACATTATTGTAGTTCTCGAGACTCGAACCTAGCCCCTACGTATCAATCAAGTTCGGAAACAAACACCGCATCCACTGTGCTATCGCAATTGTGTCATGATGAAGTATAAACAACTCTCTCATCTTGTAGTTTGGCCTTGACCGAGGTGAATGTATGTATATCGATCTATACGATATGGAATGAGTGTAAATCTAACAGATCTGTCAGATTAATACGGACCGATTAAGAATGCCTTCGTCATCGATTGGGGTGGTGTAGTGAAGATAGTTAGCTAGTGTTTGCTAAGAAGAGTTCTAGTAAGTATGGTGCCCAATACCTGGGTTCGATTGAGCTAATCAAGATTTTCGATGCGAGTTCATCAAACTTGAGAAAGCCAATCTCTACCTCACGCCCCCCCCCCCCACTATATGATAACAAATCATCAAAGTCTTGACCTTTTCGAAATACAACCTGAAGTAACGCGCGACGAACGTCAATCCGACTCGCGAGTAAGCGACAGGGATGCGAGCGTTTTTGACGTCCCGGAAAAAGTACATTGACGTCAAGCGTACATATGTGTACAGTCGTCCCTGTTTTTACGCGGCTAATACGTTCCGTCAAAGCACCGCGTAAAAAAAACCGCGTAAAGAAAGACATTGCGCTTATGGAAAACAGGGTAATTCGTTCCACGCTAGAGCTGAATTACGAAAAAATCGCTGGAAACGAGAGAGTCGGTGAGATTTCACGTCAAATTCATTGATACTTGATATTAGCTTGGAATCAGAACCAAATTTTTGAGTAGTGCTCCTCTATTTTCCTTAGAAAACGCGAGGCGCTACAATTTTGGACGAGAAGGTGTGAGTAATTTCTATCATTCCAAGATCAAAGGATATGAAACCTTGAAGATGAGTCATGAATATTTCTACTCGTATATTCCCTTGATGTAAGATCAAGAAGTACTCGACATATTCCCCCCGATCTCATTCTTTTCAAGAATCGAAATGATGGTCTGGTAATTTCTTTAAATAGACTATCTCTCACAATTTTGTGCATCTATGCATATCGTTGAGTATTTATAACCCCTATGCGTCTACTGAAAGTCAGTATATAGGAATAAAGTTCTGGTTAGAAAACTCATACTCGCCAAGTTATACTTCTTAGAAAAAGTAAATGACGATGTATCTTACTTGGAATCTAGCAGCAACGGTACAAATTTTGTCTCTAGCTTGAGTTGATCGAGAATTTTGATTTTAGTTTCCGAATCTAATACATTTCTAGATTTCTCCACAATCTTGTCGTCTGAGAATGATGATTTCCTTTTGGAGGCCATCGCGTCGAAATAGGAGGTTTTGTTTACATCTGAACATTCGCGCTGTTCGCGGTCATGGGTTTTTAAATCCACACGCAACTTCAAATCAGATATTGAACCGCGTAAAATCAAGGAAAATTTCCGTGTGAAAACAGGGATGGTATCAATTCTCGATCCGCGTAAAATCAAAACCGCGTAAAAAAATTCCGCGTAAAAACAGGGACGACTGTATATGCATAAATGGGTAGTTCCGCCGGAACTTCGATATTTGGGGCCTAGAAACGTGCTTACGTCAGACCAAGTTTCTAAGGGTTTTGTGATCAATTTTCCCACTTCATTCGGCATGTGGAATGTTAATTTACTCGCCCACCAAGGTAAAACCATTATCTATATCTATATTCATCCATTGGGATAGGAATTCGAGGAGAATATATGCCCAGAAAAATTCGACAGAGTTTAAGCCGAACGTCTCATTGACCATTTGGAAATTTTGAAGCGTGAGGAGATTCCTTCATCGGATACTTTATTCTAACCTTCTACGGTACACATCCTCCTGAGACACCAATCGTCATGAAAATTGGTGCCCTATGGTATCATGGATCATTGATCACGAATTCGATATGATTCCATTATTATAATTTATTATTATTATTTTCATGTTCAGTCGAATCTATGCCGTAAGTCTGAACGAATATCAACTCCGGAGCGATGCAAAGCATCTCTGCAGTTATTATCGAGTTATCAACCGAGTAAACCCAATGGAAGTACTTGAAATAGCCCCCAAAGAAACTCTGAATTAGACAATCCCCTCTCCATTGAAATGATTCGACAACTTTGGAGAAACTTTTGCGAATGCTCTGAGGATCCTCCGAGAACGTTTTCAGAGCGCCTTAGACTGCTCTGAGAGTGCCTTGCGAACTTCTTGAGAATGCTTTACGAGCACTCTGAGAGCGCCTCGCGAACGTCCTGAAAACGCCGTGAGAATGCTTTGAGAGCTCTGGACGATCAATTCCGAGAATCCATAGAGAACTGATTCGAGTGGTGCATATGAGAATTCTTTGAGAACTCTCAGAGATCTACTTCTTGAGATCTCCTAGAGAACTCTTCAAGGATTTTGTAGTTTACTGGGGTGCCAATGAAAAATTTCATCGGACTCGACGCGGTAAATACTACGGTCAATACGATGGGACCCAATGAAAGTAATGGAACCAGAGTGTAGTGGGATTTTCGATTTATAATTTTTATCTCGAAAAATACCGATCACGACAAGAGTTGGAATGGATGGATGATGAGGCTAAGCATTCTCTACCCGCCTGAGAAGGGGCGCCCGTCACGGCGCCCCCCGTCATGCATCAATCGTGCGATTGATGAAGCGTGAGAAGTAGCTTATTTGTTCGGAGTGTTTCGGTTAAGGGAACACTCCGAAGGGGGTACTCACCGGTGCTGCCAAATTGGCGCCTCCCCGCCTGAAAACGGGTGCTCACCGTGGCGCCCGCTATGGCGGCCGCCATGGTGACTATGTATTTTGGTCGAAAATCTCTCCCGCCGTGGCGCCCGCGGTCAAGGAAAATTTTCTGTATAAAAAAATGCACCTCATCAATCGTGCAACTGATGAGGCGTGAGAAGTACCTCATTCGTCCGGATATGCATCAGACTATCATACAGAAGGCATAGCCGGTTGAAGAAACTCCCCGGGGGAGGTACTCACCGTTGCCGCCAAATTGGCGCCTCGTCGCCTTCTCCAGATGCGGGTCCCTCTGCGATGTTGCTTCTTGCCGCAAATGCTGATTGAGGTCCAAATCCGCTCCATACAACCACCACGTCACTTCACCGTCGCTCTTCAGAGATGCCTACAATCGGGCGCACAGTCTATCGTGCGGGATAATACGCCTTCCTCATGCGCCCCGATTTGGAATCGTCGCGTCGCGGTGCACGCGCGCCAACATGCACCGGGAAACAACGCTTCCAAGTCGGGGCGCGCGAGGAAAGCGTACTATCCCGCACGATAGAGTGTGGTTGGATGGAGCGGATTTGGACCTGACGCAGCATTCACGGCGAGGAACAACATCGCAGATGGACCCGCATCTGGAGAGAGTGACGAGGTGCCAACTTGGCGGCACCGGTGAGTACCTCTCCCGGGGACTTTCTTCAACCGGCTATGCCTTCTGTATGATAGTCTGATGCATTCCCTAACAAATAAGGTACTTCACACGCCTCATCAATTGCACGATCGATGAGGCGCATTTCTGTATACAGAAAATCTTCCCTGACGGCAGGCGCCATGGCGGGCACCACAGCGGGAGAGATTCCCGACCAGAATATATGGCCACCATATCGGGCGCCCGTTTCAGGCAGGATGTTGTGTCCCCGTTGATTTCCATCGACTGGTTTGTTTAGATTCCATCACTACCTATACGAGATCTTTCTCGGATCGAGTACTACTGTAATACGGGAGAGTCATTCGAATCCGCATTAAAGCATTCCGCCCAAGCCATGTCTTGAAACTCCCAGCACCAGTCACACTGGTCACATCAGTATCTGCCCCGATATTTTGCGACTATGAATCCAACATCCGGCATCCTGTTGGCGCTGATCCTAAAGTATAAGCTTGAAATTATGCTTCGAGGGAGTTTGAATTTGCGATGTTCCTTGACAAAATACGATACCCTCCCCGGAGGGTGCAAATCCTGGAACCAAGCCTACATTCTACGATCAATTCTGCACTCTCGATCGGTTATGGTTTCGTAGGTTTCTTTCCGATTCCTGAGAACACCGTATTTACGGGCATTCTTGGGATGTGACATATCAACCCAGAATGAAACTTTTCTAAAAATCTGTGAAAATCAATTGTCAGACAGGCTGGAGACCACCATCATGATCAACAAATCGGTAAGTTATTCCAACCATCTCTCTTACGAGGAAAATTTGAGCCGATCAGATGGACTCCGGCCCGCGACATGAGGAGGCTGCGCACCGGGCTATGGTTTCGAGCTAGTATATTGCGGGTCCCTGAAGCTAGCGAAGGATGAGTCGCAGAATCGCATCAGACCTAGCTCACTTTTTCTTACCTTTTCCTTACTAATTTATTACCAGGATGGAAAATTTTTTACCACTCATGCGGCCGAGTAATTAGAGTTTTCGCTAGCGGAAGGCTTCCGCTAGCGAATATTGCCCTCACTTAAAGCCAAAATTCGATCACTTCAGCAGACTTGCAGGCAAGCTCGCTATACCGCTCCACGCGAGGACCCACACTGCAAATATGACTAGTTCACCCGGCGAACAACTACGACCGGTGTCTCCATTGAACCTTGTTGGTCGTATTTCGGACTGCATAGGAGTGACCTATGGACTCAGAGTTTCAGTTTTCATGGCAGCTTGATATGAAAGTCTGCGAGAACGACTAAAATTTCTCCCGTCTATACATAGGTCTCACCCAATTTGACACAAAAAGAAGTTCACCAGCTCCTCTACTTAAGGCAACCTGTAATCTGTTCTGCAGATTTGCTACTCCTTGGATCACTCCAAAAGGAAAGACCAGGATACTCAATACGTCCACCGCGATGAGGCCTAGCGCTGAGCTCCACGATCCATCTCCGTCCAACACATGCCGGCTTGCATTGGCTCGGAAAGGAGGATGGCCACTTTATATGGGGAATTGGCCCATGGCCGGGCACCTCTTAAACATTTTGTATAGGCCGGGATAGGGTCGGCACTGACGAATGGAGGGTAATTTAGAAGTCCCAACCCCCGGGAAATCCGATAAATCAAGGGGATGATTTTCCACCGCCAAAACCCCGATTTGAGCATTGATAATGCGAAAAGTACGGATGGCACGATCCAATCCGAACGAATCAAAGCTCAGGATACCGGAAAATTCGCGGCGCACAACTTGGAAGTATTCGCAATTCAGCGCAGGCAACATGATTTGCTCTAGACGGGGTTGAAAGAGGTATGGTGAGAACTACCCCTAAGGTTTTTGGGGTGATGGAATATGTTGGCGCGATCATTTCTGATGCTGCGAGGGCTCATTTTTTAGCTCCCAATGAGCCCAACACATGAGACTGCCTCCTACGAGAGCGCCGAGAGGAGGTGGATGAGGAGAAGGGTTAGAAGCTTTTTCAGTAGTACAACTCGATGGTGAGATTAAAACGTGGATATAGCCAGCTCTTGTGATGGTACGATCCAATACAGACGAGCGGGTACTCATTTGATGGATCGCGAAATGTACCACACAGTCTGATTGGACCCAAATCAGCGCAGACCCCTCAGCCGATGACGGAGCTGAAAGACCATGCGTCTGACCAAACTACCCCTATTCGTATTTCGGTATGGAAAGGGCTTTGGCACGATCGGGCCAGTTACACGCAGTGGTCATTCGAAAGCTACAAACGAGACCAATAAGGAGAGAGCACATCTGATTCGGCGCAACTGCAGCGTGACGCGGGCGAATGTTAGACACAGCTGGCACGATCGGATACAGGCGAGAGGGTACTCGTCTTGTAGATTCCAGCTCATACTGTAGGGGCCAATTGACCCCACATCAGCGCAGAGTCCTGAGCCGATCACGGAGCTGGAAAACCATATGTCTAACCAAACTACCCCTATTCGTACTTCGGTATGGAGAGGGCCTTGGCACGATCGGGGCAGTCACACGCACTGGTCGTTCGGAAGCTACCAACGAGACCAATGAGGAGAGGGCACATCTGATTCAGCGCCACTGCAGCGTGACGCGGGGAGGGGATCGCACTGTTTTTCAGTAGTATAACCAAGTTAACCCCAACCTCTACAGCGAATGTTAGACACAGCTGGCACGATTAAATACAGGCGAGAGGGTACTCGTCTTGTAGATCCCAGCTCATACTGTAGGGGCCAATCGACCCCACATCAGCGCAGGGTCCTGAGCCGATCACGGAGCTGGGAAACCATATGTCTAACCAAACTACCCCTATTCGCACTTCGGTATGGAAAGGGCCTTGGCACGATCGTGGCAGTCACACGCAGTGGTCATTCGGAAGCTACCAACGAGACCAATGAGGAGAGAGCAAATCTGATTCAGCGCCACTGCACCGCGACGCGGGGAGGGGATCGCACTGTTTTTCAGTAGTATAACCAAGTAAACCCCAACCTCTACAGCGAATGATAGACACAGCTGGCACGATCGAATACAGGCGGGAGGGTACTCGTCTTGTAGATTCCAGCACATACTATAGGGGCCAATTGACCCCACATCAGCGCAGACCCCTCAGTCGATGACGGAGCTGAAA
>JAPYYZ010019851.1:0-10410 GCA_030522705.1 Eretmocerus eremicus
CTGCGTTATTCCGCGCCGTCGAGCGCATAATGGGCCATTCGCCAACTTGTATATCTGCGAGACGCCTCCGGACACTCGTTGTACAACGCGCCATCAATTCTGCACACGCGAAACCATTTTCGAGTTATCTCTACTTCCCTTACATCGGACGATGAACGAGTATCATCGAGTAGCTTCTCCTAATACAGCTCAGGAGGTAAAATCAGCTATACGTAATCGGCGCGCTCGATGATACGATTTGATCCATTGCGATCCGGGAGGAGGGAGTTATGATACCCTCGTTGCAGCCGCCTCTCCATCATCGCTATTATTAAATAATAACGGGTCGTATCTATACCCATGGTTTGATAGCCATCGGCCAAATTGCGGAAATTTGATGGAAGCGCTAGGCGCGCGTGATATTCCCTCTATCCTAGGTATTTTGCAGATGCGCCGCTCGCCCGAGGCACAGCCTTTACAATCTATCGGATAAATATCGCTCCTCTCTATTGAATATTACCGCTATTACGAGCGCTTGCTTCGATGATTTTGCGCGCGTATTATATGCATCACATATTGGTATGCGTTTCGGGTTTTCGTGTATTATTCGGAGGGCTTCAGACGAGACGACTGATTGGATTTCAGCCCGAGCATTGGCGCAGAAGCGCATGACAAAGGCCGCGAGCAATTAGTTCGAGGTGTAATCGCATTAGTCGCTGCGACGACGAGTATAAACTGCGACGGCAAAACATGGGAAATGGAAATTCCGTGAGCCAAATGCCTGAGCGCGCGGAGCCGCTGTGCTCCACGCCGCGAGGAAGAGCGAGAAATGGGCGCGGAGGAGCTTTTGTAAACGACTCATCCGAGCCTGTGTATGGTCTCGTGGAACATTGAATTTCGTTGAGAGTCACGTTTCTCGCGAATGTAATTCTGTAATTTGATTCTGATTTCCTGAATTTCATTGTAATAATAATGCTCCGCGAGATAGGATTTCATATTTTCTCGCAGATTATCTCGAGAAATTTACTCCTTGCGATTATAATAATTTTACATTGGATTGTTTTCTGCATGGTGCTTTCGCAGAGATGAAAGTGACGATTGCATCGAATTTGGGAATACATCGGAGTTTCTTTGCCGTGCGCCGTGGTTCCGATTCGCATCGATTTTGCGGCTGCGCTACGGCTGTGTATTTGCAAACCAAAGCACACAGTCTGCCCATATATCATCCGACAAATCCTAATATTAGCATACGAGAAATCTGGGCGAGCATACAAATAGACATGCGCTCGGCTCGGTACTCGAACAAGCTTTAAATCTTCATCCTAAAATTATTGTTGCCCAACTTCTCAAAGTACAATAAAATCCCAGATTTTGTGATTATCTGGCAATGCTGAACCTGTACTCGTAATGCGCTTAGGCGGAGTGGAAATTCAACGCTACAATCGAGTAAGTTTTCTGGATAGCTTAGTCTGAGCAGTGTTCTGAGTTAGATCGGTATATGACATCAATTAACAACTTAAAGTACGATCGAGGAGTTGTCTGACTAGAGCGCGCCTTTATCTACTGATTGTCGGATACAGTGCACTCGATGACGAATTTGCCCGATTCATAATTCGGGTAAATATCATACGAATGGAATTATTCAGCTAGATTATTTTAATAGATTATGGTTAAATCTGGTAGTATCGCCGTTTTAACTATCAGTCATCTGAGACACTATGTGCAAATCGCTTTTCCTACTGTACTTGTGCGATGTCAGCGTCAATTGAAAATCTCATTCACAAAATTATAACCCCAGTTTGGAAATTTTATCCGAGCATTTTTAGGAAAGTTGGCGTTTTCATCCGGTGCAGTTGATGCTTTGCTCCGATTCCGATAGTTTATCCAGTAGCAATCGCAGATGAGCTATTTTGCAACTCACAGAGTGGCAACAGTCAAATCAATTTTTCTGATCTCATTGCACTTGACGCCATTAAAGATATCCCGGGTCAACCGAAAACCGTCGCAACAATTTTCAAGACTGTATCTACCTCATTTTAGCCGGTTCGAGGTTCATTCAGATCCATACGAAAGGAGATTGACGTCCTGAGATTGCAGCACAACCATCATATCAAGAACTTGCTGAAGTCAATGCCAGCATCAGGAGTTATGATCCTCGAGGGCCTTGGGCGCCCCTGTCTCTCGCCTTTACTATTTGAACAATTCGCACAGAGATGCCGGTGCAGTACTTGGTCCGTGCAATGCCCCGAGAGACGCTGCGAAGCCGTTGTTGCGGCGAGCTGCGGATTTCGCGAAGCGACGGCATTAATCCAAGCCACGACGCAGAGATTACACCGAGCCGCGGAGAGCCTGTCCGCGCGGGGCGATCGGATTAATCCCACCCGCGGAGAGACAGCACTTTGGGCTGTTCAACAAGCCTCTGCATACCCGCTTCCGCTACAACTGCACTCGTCGGAATGGATCTTGAGGCCGTCATCGCATAGTCTCGTGTGAGGGTGTATCCAGATGAAGCGCTAGGACACAGTGCGACATGCCATCGCCAGAGGCAGAGCCAAGTTCACTTTAGGAGCCCGTTTACGATACTCGAACAGACAAAAAATTGAGGTGGGACAACGGGGATTGGATTATTTGACGCGAAGTTGATATGTTGAACCACAACTCTGAATTTGTTTATTCATTTATTTATTGGAGCATCTACGGGCATAACTGCCCTTTGAACAACTCCAATGTTATTATACATAAACTGATACAATATAAAGATAGAAATAGAAAATTTACATTAAAACGCACTTGGGAGGATATCGATAGGGGTTCAACTATCAGCCCCTTCGGCATGGAGTGCATTGTGTCAATCAGTTGCGCGGAATAAATGGAGCAACAGGGTCTCAAACTGATTGGTCGATGTACGGTGTTGCAAATTGCTAGGAAGCAGGTTCTAAAAGCACCGTAAATAATTGGTTAACTCGGAAAAAGTGTACTTGCATCTACTAATCGTTTATGGTATTTCTCGCATGAAATGTAAGTCATAGTTCACAATTCTCTCTTTGAATAACTCGCGAACTTCGATATTTGAGAAGAGTTGATTTTTGACTTTGAAAGCCCACACGCAGTCGTGATATGAAAGTAGCTAAGTGAGCTCAAGGAGATGGAATCTGTCCAAAACGGGGGATTAATCGTGATCTGTGTAATGCAATACTCTTTTAGACTTCAAGCTTAGATATCCCAGCTTTATGTTGTACACTTTCAAGTCTCACTTGTGAATATTTGATTGAAATTGATTTTATATGATTGAATTTGATTTGATTGAATATTTGATTGAATTTGGTTATTGTCCCCGATCATGACAGACACAACTCGCAAACGAATTTACCAAAATGATAGTGTTTTCATATACGAAGATTATTCAAAAATACACACCGGTCTGCCTTTCTTCGTCGTTTGAGTGACAAATGACCGAAACTTTTTAACCTATAACTAGCCCACATTCAACTAGGATCATCAGCTCGTCGCACGAGCGGTGATCCTCCTCAAAACAACCAATCCGTTTACTCGGTATCACAGCAGATGATCTGAAGAGTCCCGTCGGTCTTTTTATGTCTCACCAACTATGACGTAGGCTCTATCTGGATGCACCCGAATGCATTACAAAGGGCGCGACACGAGCCGACATGTCGCACGTATTATTCATCCCGAGTCCTCGTTGCGATTGCGAAACGAAACAACGACGCGAGAGCAGATCTCTTGCAAAGCGATGGATATCTTCGTGACAGAGAAGAGAGAAGAGTGTACTTGGCGCGGGTGGAGCTCGCTCGCGTTTAATGAGTCGAGGCTATACACGTTCGCGACGCTGTAGCTGGGAAAGCAGCGGGCCACCGCTCGCCCGTGTGTATAGAAAGTGATTTGCGTTACACTCTTTTCCTCGCAGGACTCGACACCCGGTACAGCCTCTTACGTCGGCCACTACAGACTCTTTCTCACTCTCCCGTAACGAGACGTAACAACTCATCCCGATCTCGCCAGATGCACCTATTCACCCAACTGGCCAAGTGCAATCTCGAGAGGGGGCTTCTCCGCTCTAGAACCATTACAAGTGGTTATAGATACTAGCACTGTGTGCTAGCAGTGCGGTTATCGAATTTAGCGGGCCGAAAACGAGCGCCAGCGTAATCGTCCTCGTCTAGCGGATATATAGACTGTATACACTCGCGAGCTGATGCAAGCGTACGCGGGCCGTCCCGGCCATTTGCGAGTTCCGTTGGATGATTTGTGGCTCGTCGTTGAGAGAGCATTTTTCCATTACGTTTGCCGTATAACGAGGAAGAGGGAAGCTGACGAAGTATGGCAAATTCGCTGAGCGATGGATACGAAAATCGAAATTGAAGCCACTGGAGCGAGATCGATGGGCCATGGCTTTCAATTTATTCCCGCGAGGATGGCTCAGTGTGTGGAATCAGTCGAAATTCGCAGGTATATGCGCTCGTGAAAATGTTGAGTCGGAATTTCCAGCTGCTGCGCGGATTGCGAACGATTTGAGCGATGAGTTGAAAATACTAAAGTCCTCAGCGCGAGGCTTGTGTTGGATTATTTCGGAGCGTGACGGGATTCCGATGAATTTTCGTACTTCACATTATTGTGCTTATACAATTTGCCGTGTCATACATTCATTTCCTCTACACCCTATGCGTCCGGAGTATGGATCATCACGCATCTTTTGTGTAGCTCAGATCTGTATTTTCATCTGGCAGTATTACTCATTATAAATTTTCAAAGCCCGTTCCCTACAGGAATTCTCCTTGTTTCAGGAATGTATTTTTGAGTCGTAGAATCTGCTCCTTGTAGGCGAGAATATAACGAAAAATAATGATTCTAAAATTTTGGGAGGTTCTCGATTATAATTTTTTCCCGCAATATGATATTCAGACTTCCTACGTACTTCGATGTTTCTTGTATTGACAGTGATTTTTCAAAATTTTTCCAGATTTTTCCGATGCATCCAAAAGAAAGAATCACAAATTGTTAGACATTCATTTTGTCCAATTTATTGGATACTATAGTGACCGAGGAATGTAAAAGTGAGAGTCTGGAATTATATTCTGGAATCTCACACACTTCAACCCGTTTTTTCCTACGTCACGATATGAGGTCATGTCATGTTGTTGATCATCATTAATTCCTTTTTCGTTGCAGATTTCATGCGTAAAAAGGAATGTCGTAATCAATTCATGGGCAGAGATCCAACTTATCGAAAGACTACCAGGAATTTGAATGGCCCAGTTTTCCTCCGAACTGGCGGAATAGAAATCAGTTACACGTTACAATTGACAAGTCAAGTACAATCAAAAAGTAAAATCGAGTGCAGATAATCTGAATACACTAGATTTGACGTGGGAAAGGACTTCTCAATTCTTGCTGTTTCCAGCATACTCGTACATCAAGTCAAAGGAGTTCGATTAGAATCATGAATCAAAGCAGTGCATAAATTAATGAATAATAAATAGGCATCGATGACTTGCAGTGACAAGCGACGGTATTTGAATTCGATTAAAACCTTTATTGTATCCATCTCTTCATACACCACAGCTTGTAAACACCGCTCGGAAGACCGCATGCCATGCGAAGAAGGTGCATGAATCGATCCTCAGTTCGTGACTCTCCAATCAAAACGAAATCGGTACGGCGCGAAAGTCAATGCCCGCTCCACGCGAGAAATTCATTAGTCTTCTCTCGTGCGCTATACAGTGTACATTCCTCCGTTGAACAACATCGGCGAAGAATGATCAATTTTACCCGAGCTAAGAGCCAGCTTCCGCCATTATTCAGATTCAACTTTGGCGTGGCGTGCGCTCCATCATCGTGGAAAGAGAGAGAGAGATAATATACAGTCAGCGCGATCCAGTGTAATAGCTCGGCCACTTGGCGATCCCTGAAATTTCACAAGAGCGCCAGACGGAATATGCCCGGAAGGGATTTTCGACGTTGCGAGAGGCCGCTCGTTTGCCTGATTGATATCGCGGGGTCGAGTCAGATGATCCTGGCTGGTTACGGCGATAGCCACGGCGTGAACAATAAGACTTCCGTATTTCAATTTTCCAATTTGCCGAGGGCTCTCTAATCTAGCCTACTCCCTCATTTTACCAAACGAGTCGGGATCGATTGTTTGCGTCGAATTTGAATGCTCTTCGTGATAGAGTGATGTAATCCTGAATCTTTCAGGTGACGAGACGAAGACAACGTGAGTCAAGGAGATTTAAAATAATTTCATGAATCGTGCCTCTACTATCTACTGAAAATGAATTTGGAAAATGTGCAAGTTTTCAATTCGTTCAAATTTATCTGAATAGCTCATTGTGTTGTTATTCCCAGCAAACAGCGTGCAAGAATGGAAAGTGGCTCAGAAGATGAACGACGCGAGGTGTGCGCATCATAGATTTTGATCAAATTTTGGGAGTCCTTTTGTTTCGGTGAGAAATGAAGAAAACTTGAAGGGTTTGATCCAATGGGCTTCCTGTCTGGGGACATACTTAATTACATTAGCATTACTAGTACATCTATGTACATGCCTTTTCAACATGGATCTATAGAGGCAATGCTAATGTATTTCTCTGTACCTCCGGATAGGAGACCCATTATAGATCAAATCTTCCTACGGTTCTTCATTCCTCACCAAAATAAGAAGATTCCCAGCGTTTGGTTAAAATCTATGATCCACAACCCTGATGCTCTCCTTGTGAATTTTCGCAAATATAAAAAGAGGCGCAACTCTCATGAAAATCTACCTCAGAGTTGCGTACGCCCAATGCCCGTTTAGCAATTGAGGATCTTTTGATAGCCAATACTAATTGCGTAGTCAATCGTGAGTGGAGGCAGTCATACAATTGATCGCCAATGGGACTCATTTCCCCAGGACGATTCTGTCATGATCCAATTCTTTTCTGGAACTCATTCTGTAATCTGTGTTACGATAGCTCCTACGACCACAATGTTATGAGCAATCCAAACGTTTTAGCTTTAGATGTCTCTCAGGTGGAAAGGGTTTGTATAGGCTATGCATAGACTATGTATAGACTATGTATAATTATATGCATAGTCTATGCATAGTCTGTACAAACGACTGATTATGCATACTCTATTCATAGTCCATGCATAGCCTATGCATAATTTATGCATCGGTTCGAGTGAAATTCTGTAAAAGTCAAAATTACAAGTTTCCACGCCTCAGTTTCACGTTTCTTCGATAGTTTCATGCATCAGTTGGCCATTTCTGGGCAGTCAAGATTCCAAAACTCATCAATACTGACGTGTTCTGTGTGAGTTGTACTGGGAAGAAAGCTCGTTTCGTCGGCGGCCATATTGGCTCATTTGATTAACATTTAGTTCGTTCAAGGTTCGGCCATCTTGGCTCGCCGCTGCCATCTAGTTTAAGACGGGGCACACACGGAGTTTTCTTCCCAATAGCTGTTGATAGTATATACCTATATGCATGAGGCGTATTATTTGTCAAGCATACTCTGCAAAAATGCGGCGCAAGCCATAAGGATGATTTTAGCGACGTCCCTTGAAAAAAACACTGACAAAATACCTGGAAGATTTCTTCTCGTAGAAGTCTGGCGTTTGGTTTGTCTTATCGTGAGTGGACTTTGCGAGACATTTGTTCAGACCCCGCGTTTAGTCACGAAAGGTCTGGAAAAAGTACATCACGCTACGTACATGACTATTGTCCAGACTATTCTGAACGTCAAATGTCTGGTCAAGATCATCATGAGCTCGTATAACATAAGCTATACATAGTCTATGCATAGCCTATACAAACCCTTTTCACCTGGGCTATCTGACCTGAACAACATCTTGTTCCCCTTCGACAATCGCTTTGAAATTTCGGACACGTACACATCAATTTTATAATCACTCCCTCTCATAGTTTCGAATAATGCTTCCAAACTATGAGAATACGTGATTCTAGAATTGATGAGTAAATCTTCAAAATTCCAAAGCCATGGTGGAGGGAGCAAGATTTCAGCCAATGCTCCTCGTGAAGAATATTGGTGAACAATTACCTTGAGTTTATGGACTTCACTAGTAGCCTTATAGTAGAATTATAATAGAATTAAAGCGCAGGATCATTTTATCTTCTAACTCGGCAAGTCGATTTGAAACGATCGCTGATATAACACACGGACTACTGTGCGGCGGGTGACTCTGCTCGCCACATTGCACTAGTTCCCAAGTACGAGCCATATAATTAGCTGCGGCTCACCCCTGCGTGCGATGGTGCCAATCAGTTCAGAAGTTAGTTTCCCGTTCGACCGACCGTCAAATTTCCCTCCAAAGTTTGAGCCGAGCCGCCAATACTCGCGACGGATTTGAAGTTGTTAACAAGCTGTCTAACAAAGCACTGTCTAACAAAGCACTGGCTGCATCAATGAAATAAGATTACTGGAGAGTGAACGATTATATTTGAACTCTCTGAAGCACGATTGGACAGCATTGAACATCGTGGGTCAGGCTCTTGTGGACACTGGCGCCCTCTTCCCCTTCATAATCAAAACTCTATTTTTGTCTGTGGAGAGATGTGTTGGAGGAATAATTAACAATGATGAAATACGCCAGTTAGAATTAATCAGAAGAAAAGCAAACATTGAGTCTTTCAAATAGAAGTTACCAAGATCTTGTTCTTCATTGTGCCAAATCCCACTCTGGGGGCTCGGATCAAAACCACCGGGTATTCATTTCAGTTTTCCCGCACTGAATAATGAAATGTTCTTCACGACTCCTGGCGCTAACCCTACATCATCGTACACTCAAACCTGAATTCAAAAAAGGTCCCATTATCCCTGCCAATCTAAGCGTATGAAAAACATGCTGCGCAGAAGCTTTACTATGACTAACTAATTGATGCTTGATACAAACTTATTACAGTTCCTCTAAATAGGGTAAATCCCTTGAGTTGTACTTGTTATGAAGCCTATATTGCATGATTCTCAATCGGTTTAGCACAAAAGACATATAAAACCATTCAATTTCATCTGATTATTAGCTGCATTTACAATGACTTGGCGAAGTAAGTATGAGGAATATTCTCAAGAGATCATCAGCGGAAATATCTGTCAGGAGTTTCAAACATGTCATGCACTTGCCATGACAGCCATGCAACTATACCTTCCCAAATACCTTTCATATTGAGTAAGTTGTCTAAAAATCATGGAATCCAACCGAATGAGTTCTGACCCTCTCTTCTCAACAACCATGAAGATGTCAAATTTGAGGCAGCACGATCATTGGGTGCCATACCTATTTGGAGGCCTCGTGGGTCACGACAGGGTTGTCTTATGGTGGGCGACCGAACTCGCTTCATGACAACTCCATGATGCTATGACGATGACAATTTGATTTTGGGCAAGCGTACCGCGCTCATTACTGGATATAATAAATAATTTGAAGAATAAAGAGCACCGCACCTCAAGTTTTCATACTCTACTCGATGCGTTACCGTGTAGCCCAAGGAAAAGTGTCAAGGATTAGCATAGACACATTATTCATTTCATTTATTGTTAAGCGAAACAAAATGGCGATTGGCAAATGCATCAATATTCTTTTTGGAAGGAGGAATCAATCGACTCGGTTGATTAAATTGTATAAGGGCGTGATTGGAATTTGGCAAACATAACGGCGCCTCGAAAAACATGCAACGTCGTCGAGTTCACCGTCATAAGCCAAGGCGCCGCAATTTGGGGAATCTCCAAGAACGCCGCTATTGTCAGGTTGTCCACCCCATAACTTCGACCATATGCTGTATCCAGTTTCTTCCAGTGGCTGGCCAAGAATGGTCACAAACTCGCCCTCCTGATAGAGATCGTGGAAGCCCAGGAAAACACCTCTGAATTTGTCAGTTTCTTCCGTTAATAGGTCTCGATCCAAAGACATCTCCTTCAGTGCATCCGCCTCCTCTTTCGAGGTCAAAACGGCGAGATGTCCACCTTCACTGGTACAATTTTTGCGGGCATCGTTCCACGTTGCTAGGTCTTGGTGTAGCTTGAAAAATCCCGAGTTCGAAATGTAGCAGTAGTCAGCGGGCACGTATACGTCATCCTTCTTCAAATTCGATATTTGCTTCTCGGTGAGCTGCTTACAACCTGCAACTTGGAGAATATCCTAAATTCGAAAGTTCCGTGCTTGGTTTCCGCATTTTTTTCTTTTCATTATTTTTAAAGTTCCGTAATAAATCTCATCTCGTACCGAAAAAGTTCCTGGATTGAATCTATCTCGTCAAAGAAATTAGATTCACTAAATAAATAAAATAATAAGTCAAACTTAGAGGACACGAAACGATCCATCGGTGAATATAAAAGGTTACCATCACTGTATGATTCTCAAGTATTTTCCAATTATGCAATTGCAAGTTATTTGCTGTGTGAAATACGATTAAGGTCATGT
>JAPYYZ010019862.1:0-13488 GCA_030522705.1 Eretmocerus eremicus
ACACAAGTGATTGTAGAGCGTGCAAATATGACAAGGTGCAGTTGGCACGAATATAATCACTTTCCGTTTTGTCTCGAATAATCTCAATGATAGCAAGATTGTACAACTTCCAAGAATGACAAAACTATTGAAATTGAACTATACCCGCGATTGATTTGAGACGATGAGGTTCCTATACAGAATTGCTCTGTGCTTCACAACGATATCCTTAGTTGTTGTTCGTGCTTTGGATCCTTCGCTGAAGGGTAAAGACGACATCTATCAATCTATCTCCATGTTGTTCTCCAAAATTTACTTGATCGAAACATATAACTAGATTTGGAATGAGGGCTTTTTGTATTGAAAATTTAATCAAAAACTCTCTTGACGTGTGATCATTACAGAAAGAGACATTTTTGCCAGACTTTGAGAGCCAGATTAACGATATTATCGTATAATTCTTCATAAAATTTTCCCAAACTCAGTTATATATTTTTGGTTGAGTCTCGCTGAGATTGAGAATTACAGACAGTTTGATTATGTGCTTACATTTTTTTTGAACCTCGGCTAAACGCTCCAAGAATTGTTCATACTTTCCTCACTCTTATCTTCAGACCTCAATCCCAACTCATTCGTGTTTTGTTTTAGTTTATCCTACTTATTTTGACCCCGACGATGGTGTTCTACAAATCAACCCCGTGCCCGATCAGGAGTACGAGCGTAAGTTCACAATTTCAGTTTTTTGCGGTACTTTCAAACAAGTTTTGCTGACAATCTCGTTGAATCATGAAAATCATTCTTCTGGTTCTGTATCCATCGTAGAACACGTAAAAAAGGAAAGTCGATAAACTAGATAGAATTTAAGCGGAGCCTTTATCGCAGGAAATGGCTTTTTAAAATGATTTTTTTCATGAATAACGCGATTAACTTGGTATATTTGTCCTAGGTGTGTTTTAAAGGGGTCACTTCAAATCCTACTTCCAGGCCTCAAAAAATTGTTCTGAGTCAGAAAATAGTTGGAAAAACGACGAAAAATCACATTTTATACTCAAAAAATTTTCGGTTTTTATTTTTTGCTCCAAAACAAAAAATGATTTGGGATTTTCTTTTGTGAGACATGGTTCTCTCACGGCTAGAGAATTTTCAGAATTTTTTCAGAAAGAGGCTGATGAACTTTCAAAATTATCGCATGACTTATTATCGAACATTCATCATATCAGAAGTCGCGAGTATTCTAGATTATGATGATGGAACCCAAGTCACGCGTTAGATAGGTCGTTCCTCTCCGTGACTAAAAATAAGACCCATGCTTCGAAAGACTGTACGTTGGTACCAGAAATGACGAAAGTCGCTACTGGAAAAATTTTCAGACCTCAATTCTAATACTTATTATGATTAATCGTATCGACTTATCATCTTAACATGTGCAGAGTATCGTTATCAAAAATTCTCGTTCGGAACGAATGGAAAATTTGACTCCGGTGGAATTTTCGCGATCGCCTCCTCTAAAAATTCTCACAGATTCTGCAAGAAAATTGAATTTCGCATATAAATCTCGATCATATTTAATTGGCACAGATGACGTGGAGATAGTTGTAGATTTACCCCCGGGTCACTGCTGGCGTCGAGAGGTAATAGTGACCGAGGCCGAGTGCCAGAACATTTGTCAAAATCTGCGTTGGGGCCAGGGCAGATGCGCGTTTCGTCGCTGCATCTGCGAGGACAGAATTCTCACTTCGACGACTGACTCTACCGCTGGAATCTAATCCAAATAGGCAATCCAAAATTTGTGAGAGGATTGCACGATGCTGGCGAATTGCACTGTGAGTCGCTCTGTTAGTCGTAATTATACAGCGCAACTCTTTCTCTTTAGAAGTTTTAGTTAATAAATTTTTTTATGACGAGTGAGTGCGTAATATTTCAACACCTACCCTCGACTGTATATGTTACTGTGAATTTAGAATACTCGAAAGAGACTGCTGCTGAATCGGGTCTCTTGGGTCGGGTAATATCTGATGCATGGAATTATGAGATTCTCTAATGAATATAATGAGGAATTCTTTTCATTTGGTGGCTGAAATGGACAACCATGAGACACTATTGAGGTGACGATGGTGCTTTTGAATTTCGTTGAATTAGCATGAGCTATTTTAGGAGGTTCACATACAGGATTGGCTTGAACGAATTCAGACAATATCTATTGTACCTGTCAGTTTACATTTTATGCACGTTTTGTCTACCTTTTATCATCCTTTTCAATCTCAAAAAGTGTAAAAATTTACGTGAGACGTAACCAAGAGTTCTGGGATAAATTATCTTACGATTGATGATATTCCACGTAAGAACACATTCCTCACGAGGTGTATAGAACAATTATTCAACTGATTTTTGTTTTTTTCTTGATCTCTTAGGTTTGCAAAGGGAAAATTTTAAATTCTCGAAAACTAAGCTCGTAGAATAGTCTATAGCTGAGATATCTCATTTACGGCTCGTGTCGTCTTTTATACAATTTGAGCTTGAAAACGGATATATGTAGATGACAGCTTTACAATCGCACTAATGTGCAAATTGAGTATAAAGTGGCACGAGAAACTCTTAGTGTTATAAATCCTTCGACCAGAACGACCATCTGGCGGCGAAATGTGCACGAACGAGGAAAAGATTCGATCATCCACTCAAGGTAAACCCCCAAACTCGAATATTCCCAGTCTAAGAATTACCTTCTCGAGCAATTCGAGACGATCGATGAGCTCGTACAATCCGAACAAAATCGATGGCCAGGTACACACCGCAGAGGA
This sequence comes from Eretmocerus eremicus, assembly GCA_030522705.1. Taxonomy (NCBI): domain Eukaryota; kingdom Metazoa; phylum Arthropoda; class Insecta; order Hymenoptera; family Aphelinidae; genus Eretmocerus; species Eretmocerus eremicus. The sequence goes on from JAPYYZ010019862.1 coordinate 2,778, forward strand.
TAGAGCTGCAGTACAGGCTGATGCCCTTCATCCCGGACTACATACCGGCGGTGGGCGACATAGACGCGTTTCTCAAGGTGCCCCGGCCCGACGCCGCGCCCGAGCGAATCGGCCTCGTCGTCCTCGACGAGCCGGCGGCCGAGCAGTCCGAGCCGGCTGTTCTACATTTGCAGCTTCGCAGCCGCAGTCGAAGCGCCGCTACCGCCTCCAAGGTATGCTCCTTCGTCCCATCTAAAGAAATAAGAGAGTTCCACTTTTTTATTAATTGTAATATTCTGTTTCGGGACAGTTTTTTGAAGAAAAAACGATTAAGGAAAAGAAGAAGCTCTACTTTATCGACATCCATCATAAATTGATTCAAAATGGAACAAAACCATTCTTCAAAGAAGTAAATTTAAGCTGCCCTGCCTATCGGTAGAACGAACCACTGTGTAGAAATTTTGAAGTGATCTTTTGAAAGCGCTTAGAGTCATTTAAACTGTAGTATAATTATAAAGTATTTGCACTACAACTCAAATTACTCCAAGAGCTTTTAACGGATCGCTCCAAAATTTTACATAGTCATTTATTCTGCCGATACGCAGGGCAGCTTGAATTTACTTTTGCGAAAAATTGTTTCGTTTCATTTCAAATCAATTTATAATGAATGTCGGTAAGGTAGAGCTTTTACATGACCTTAAGCTCGAATCCGGCTGATTTTTCTACCGAGACTGCTTCGTTTTTGACGAGTCGATCGCGTGAGGCCGACTGTGTTTTTGAATCTGTACTTGTACCGGGCGAGAGAAGTATCATATAGCTCTCCTGTCTTCACTACCTCTGGAATTGTCTGTGAGAGCTGAAGGTTTTGGGTGCGGATGATTCTTGTAGCCGTCGATTCTGTTCCAGTCGATTCTGTAGTTTTCTCAACGATCTTACCACCGGCTCCTGTGAAAAAAATGTAAAGTTACTTTCTCAAAATGTGAAGCAGTTGATACGGATGGATCCTAGCTCGAATTCAGCTGCTCCCTTTCATGTTTTGCAGTATCCAACCATGTCAACTGATTCGTTTGAGAGGGCATTTTGATGCATCGATCTCATGCAGAATTTCAACTAGTTCCAGGATTTGGTGAATGGACATCGCCATTGAAGCGTCTCCGAATTACGCACAAATTTGAGAGCGGAAGTCTTTTGCGTTGATTGGTTTTTTCCAACTCTTCAAAAGTTCTACTTTACCGACTTTAACAATAAGTTAATTTGAGATAAGCCAATATTTCGAAAGAGTAGCTCCAACCATCTGTGCGTATTGGTGAAAAACAGCACTGTGCAAAATTTCGGAGGAGTCCCTGCATGGTGATTTTGGTTTAAGTCTACATAGTATAGCCTATCAACGAAACCACTGTGAAAATTTGAAACGGATCACCCCAACATTTGACATAGTGGTCCATTTTGCCAATAAGCACAGATGCATGGAGTTCAATACTTTTTCGAATTACTGTATGGTTTCATTGTGAACGAATTTATCATGAATGTCGGTAAAGAAGAGCTTTGCTCCCATCATCAGTCATTAAATTTCAGGATTCAATTCAAACGGATGGGCTTATCCCACGTCACCTCTCAACTAATCAGCTCAAATGCAGATGATTCGTAGGGTATTTATTATATAGCTCCATTACGTCCAATAATTTCAACAAAAAGCTAAATTTCACATTTCTCCTCCCGACACTCATCCGAGTCGACTTTCGACCTTACCTACCCCATTCCAATGCATAGTCAAAAATCAAGAGATCACATTTTCTCGCAGGGCTCGGTGGTAAAACGAGTCGAGGACGCCTCTCGTCAAGCCCGCGCGATCGACAAGTGGATCGAGGACATGGCCAAGCTGCAGCGCAGTCGTCCTCCCACGGAAGTCCAATTGCTGAATCGCTACCCCCATCCGGACGTGCTTCTGCAACCGTGGGCCCGCGAGACCGAGGCAAAATTGAAATTGGGCCCTCGCGATCCCAACCTTCTCTACCTTACCGACGGAGAAGACGTTACCGATCGGACCGATCCCGATACCGAACTCAGTCTCGGAGAAACGGTCGATCTGCTGTGCGCACTTCTCGACGTCCCCGTTTACAATGGGAACAGAATCGAAGCTCTTCACATCGTCTTTGCTCTGTACACGGAGATACACAATATCGACATACAGAGGATTCAACCGGTATATGCGGCTTAGTAGCCTCCTTTGAAGTGATCAGATGGAGGTGATGTGACTCTTTAATTTCACTCGTGAGTATGGAGTACGAGAGTGAGCTATTTCATGCGACCAGGTATTTTTTTAAAACTCACCTTGGTTATGTGCTTCGTCAAATGTCTCGAGCTGATGGAATCCTATTCTCCTCGTATACACTCGTGGAGCATTTGTTATGATTTTGTTATGTCATGTTCACGGAGTTAATGAATTTTTTATCACACGTGTGCAGAAGCGCTCGGATAATAGACTTAAGTTTATGTTAAAGCTCTACCTTACTGAGATTCATCATAAATTCATTTAAAATAAAACAAAACAATATTTCGATAAAGTAGCTCCAATCCAAACTGCGTATTAGCAGAATGCACCGCTGTGTCAAATCTTGGAGGGATCCGTGGAAAGCTCTTGGAGTAATCACGACTCTGGTTGAATTATAATATATTTGCTCTAGAGTTGGAATTGCCTCAAGAGCTTTTCGCGGACCACTCAAAAATTTTACATAGAGGTGCATTCTGCCATTATGCAGTTTGGGTTGGAGCTACTTTTTAAGAACATTATCTTGTTTTATTTTAAATCAGTTTATTATGAATGTCGGTGAGGTAGAGCTTTTCCTCGCCCAATCTCATTTCAATATGCCTCATGGCATTCATAGACGGTAGTGTACATCAGCCAACATTTTTGTACGCCAAAAATTATTGAGACCCACAGCGAACACTGCAAAAAAGTTTATGGCGACTAAAAAAATTTTATGACACTCCTTGCGTGAAAGTTTACTTTTCATACGGATTATTGACTTTCACTCACGGATTGTCGAAAAATAGCTTTCGATCCACGGACGTAAAAATGGAATTCGCTCGCATCTTCGTGATAATTCCGACTCTCGCCTTCGGCTCGGGATCGAAAATATCACTCGGTATGCGAAACCCATCTTTTACTCCCCTATTGTATCAAAATGTACTATTATAGCGACTTATCCAGGCCGGGTGCGTTAAAATAGCTGAACAATAAAAGTCTACGCCAGGCACGACAAAACTAACTTTTTGGTAAAAGCAATGTTAGAGTTGGAGCATTTTCCAAAACTTGTGACCGTCGTGGACCAGTAGTCCAGATCACTAGTTGAATGAAAATATGAGTAGCGATTTGTGGCTTATAACGGAGCCTGAATGAAGTTATGGGGAGTATGTTTAAATTATCTGATACTTAATAACTGATCCCCTGTAAAAAATACAATTTTGGGATTCGATTGGGATTCAAATGACTTAATCAATAAATTCTTTCCTTTCCTCTCCTAGAATTGCTAGATCTTGGAATATTGGCCGTATCCGTAGGTGAGGTCTCATTTTGTCCGCGCTTTCTATTTTCGGCCCTATTCAACCAAAAAAACCTCATTATGTAACTCCGTACACATTTAGAATTATGAAGCAGGAGGTGTAAATCAAGAACAGTCCGTTTTATGCTCCCAAACCCCATCTACACATTCCCTAGATCTTGTCAACTAATTTTCTTATTGGCAACAGAGTACGATGCGATAAAAATCTAAGCATCTCCTAATAAATAGATATGCTGCTCGAGCTTTATCTGAGAGTTTTCGAATTAATTTTCGCGGATCTCATGTAACCCCTCCATTATCTCCGTTATTGGCTTGGAGGGATTTCCTCAATTGACATAAAGGATGTCACTTATATTGGCTAGAATTTCAATATTTGTCCTCTTGAATCACTTTTGAAATGACGGAGCCTCGAGATGGCGATTCGTCCTTGTAGATTTCATCAATGTCAATTATATTCACTACTGAAAAAAAAAAAATTATTATCACTTGGACAGCAGTCTACCTGTCAAGTTGCATACTGTTCACGAAACTGTACCATTTGGCCTTTTTCTTATTTTCATAGCAAGATTTTTGCCCTTCATATACTCGTTGCACTCTGCATCGATTCTAGAGCTTGTTCTCACATATTTAACATCTTTATTTCAGAAAGCCCCAGAGCAGATTCGACCTACATAAATGCTGATTCATTTGATTTCATCATTGTTTGCGAAAATTTCATTGCTCGAAATGGGCATGTGGCACGGAGCCCTTATTTGCGTGTTTTGGGTACAAAAGCTGTGGTGATTTGTTGGCCCAATATCGTATTTCGAGGAAAAAATAAATAAAAAAATAACGACAGTATCCATGCAACACTGTCAGCCAAAGTCTATGCAAAATTGAAAATATTAAAATCCAAGGAGCTGAAATTTCGACCCTTGTACTGTAAACCGGGGCTACTTTGGCCCATTCTGTAAAATAAAGCTCATTTTGATCTGGTAAGAGAACTACTCAACGGGAAGTATTTTAGTAACTCACAGTCCCATTGTTAACACTTCCAATGATGATCCAATGACTAGAGTAACTGGACCTCTTTGAATGGATTTGAAGGAAACGAGAAAATGTTAACCTTGAAAACCCTTATTGGTTCCACAATCAGATTTTGCTTCGAATAATCTCTCCAGAATCATTTTTCTCGTTTGGTGATTGTATCAGATGCGAAATGTGAGATGCTAATTTTTTGAGCCGGTTATTTCATTATCTTTCTTTGTCATGTGATGCCATTATCTGTCAAAAAATCGTTTCTTTTTGAGAAATTATCAAATTAACAGATTTCTAACCAATTATTCTGCAACTTGAGTCTGGATTAGGTGTATCCCAATTTTTCATCATTGCACTTGGGAGATAGGAAGAAATGCTTTAAAATGAGGCTAGCTACGTTAAATTTGGATTCTTTGTTCTCAAGTTTTGCCAATTTGAAGAGGGAATTAGATGCTCTTTCCTTTGATTTTTCGGCTCAAATTTTCACCTGTGATTGGAGTTTTCGACGTCTTTCGTGAAATATCGCAACTGGATTTGCGATTAGTCATCTAGGCTCAAGTGGGAAAAGTCAGTAAAACAAAATTGCATTCGAGTAGCCCCTATTTCCGGAGCTACTTTGGCCACCTTATATTTTTCGCTTCTATGCCGGACGCGACACGATATTTCATGGCTTTGATGGTAGAAAATTTCTCTTGAGCCATGCACAGACTGAAGTTTCAAGCAACTTTGGAAGGCTATACTACTACATCCGACGGAGCTGCAGTGAATTGAAGTCGCAAATTGGACCAAAGTATGGTACTCGAAAATAAAAGTGACGGATTCGCAATCACGGATCGCCTGAAACTTTAGTACCAATTTTCACTCTAAGCAAATGTGCAACATTTGTATGAAATGGTCACCAGGAATCTACAAGTTTCTGCGACAGTGCTTCGATAATGATTTAATTAAGAACGTCCAATTTTGAATCGTAAAAAATTACTCGCGCTCAAGAGCATTCCTGCGTTCCGCTCCATTCCACGTTCCCAATGCTCGCGCTCGAATCGCGTTCCCGATGTTCCCGAATTCCTCGTGCTGCCCGCCTCATTGTAATGGCGTCCTTTTCCGGCGTATGCTGAACTTTGGGAAACACGTGTACGCCGTCAGCAGGTATTTTTCAAAGAATTCTTAGTAATTTTGAACCACTTCAGATTTTCCGAACGAGAAAAAAAATTCAAAATTCAATTGTCCATCATTGTGTTCAAATTGATGACTCCTCGCTCGAGCAGAAGTCTAGTGAAGGTCTTTTGGAGCATTGACTGTTTGGTTATACTCATCCGAAATAGTCTTTTGGCAAATATTCTCTCTAATTCAAGCCTTATTCAATCTAAATAGTCGATTAGTTCAATCTAACCGGTATACTGATGTTTGAAGATCGATTTGTGTACGGCTGTCCTTTTTATGGGAACTCTCTCGGGTACACTTGCTGTGATGTTTTCTCTTATGTTTCTCATGCTATCTGTGTGTGGTGAATCTTGATCTCCCATACCCCGCATCCTAGATACCAATTAGCTCTTCCCTCATTTAAATTGAATCTTTGTCCATATTCATATTCTGTTACACATTGCTCCTCTTGGATTGATGGACTTATTTGTACAATTTTGTTACAGGTGAAACATGACTGACTCAGACTACAATGATGGCGTTCAAGCCATACATGCCCCAGCTGAATTACCAGACATCAAATTGTTTGGAAAGTGGAGTTGTAATGATGTTGACATAAATGACATGTCCCTGCAAGATTACATTGCAGTCAAAGAAAAGAATGCCAAGTACCTTCCACATTCAGCTGGTCGGTATGCAGCCAAGCGATTCCGTAAGGCTCAGTGTCCAATTGTGGAACGATTGACCAACTCGCTTATGATGCACGGTAGAAACAATGGCAAGAAGCTTATGGCTGTCAGAATCGTGAAGCATGCATTTGAAATTATGCATCTCCTGACTGGAGAAAATCCACTTCAGGTGAGTGATTTTTCTAAGCAACCACATTACATTCTCCTAAATTATAAGTATTGCTCTCATCTATTGACCATTCTACCTCTGACATGTCTTTCAAAAATGCATCTTTAATTTTCAATTAAAATCAGATCCCCATGGAATGTTGGAGGGTTGTAGAGACAAGCTTACTTGTTTCAATATGAAATTGGCAACATGATACCAATAGGTGCGCTTGTATCTCTGAAGAATTCTTATTTTGAATGAATCCATTCAATTTAAAGTTTGACGTGGTTCCTATTTTTTACAAACTGGTCATGTTTGAGTTCGTCCTGTAAAGCTTGTGTTAGAATACTTTATTACCTTGGTCTCTATGAATCCCGTGATTTTGGCATGGATGATTTCAACTGCAATTTTACTGTAATATTGATTTGCATTGGATGCAGAGGTTTCCTAATAGGTTCCCGCTATTTGGACCTAAGTGTTGATTGGGGTCCAAAACTGAGTGTGGAGAGCACTCTGGTGTTCCATAATTTACACCTTATTAACGCTACCAGTTGATTACATTATATCTTGTTGTATTAGTCGGTTTTAAACTTTTTTTGAAATTACCCATGTTACTTCCTACAGACTCTTGTACATGCTGTAATCAACTCCGGACCTCGGGAAGATTCTACCAGAATCGGACGAGCTGGAACAGTCCGAAGACAGGCTGTTGATGTATCGCCTCTGCGTCGAGTGAATCAAGCCATCTGGCTCTTGTGCACTGGTGCTAGGGAGGCTGCATTCCGTAACATCAAAACGATTGCCGAATGTTTGGCCGATGAACTGATTAATGCTGCTAAGGGTTCGTCAAATTCATACGCGATCAAGAAGAAGGACGAGCTCGAGCGTGTAGCTAAGTCTAACAGATAAACATGTACACTTTCGTTTTGGAATAAACGATATTGGAATTATACATTTATTTACATAAGATCAAATTTTGTGCAATTATTTGAGGAAACATTCCTGGTTTCATTTTCAAAATAGGTGATTAGTTTTTTTGATTGCATGATTTAATTATATGTGAGGAAAAGCTTGATCATATCGAATTTACGGTGAATTGCAAAGGACGTTTAATTTGGATCATTACCTCATTCATTGACTTATCTTCCTGTTTGAATTCTGCTAAGAAATATCTTTTTCAAATGGAAAAAAGGTGTGTGGGACCACATCCACGGAGTGACCTCTTCACAGAACGAAATCTTCATGGGGAAAAAGCATTTATGGGAGTGAAGCAGGAATTCCTTAGTATATCTGGATATGACTGCTCACTTATACTGCTACTCAGGTCGCACTGAAGGAATATATCTTACTTCAAAATTTTCTACATCCATTTTTAATACAAGTATAAAACGTAAATACTTCAATACATATTTTGGTTGAACAAAAAGTCTTTCTGTATCGTAATCACATGACCTATTGTTTCTGTATCGTAATCACATGACCTATTGTACAATAATGAGAAAATTGAAAAAAAAAACATTCATGCCGCGACTGAAGGATTATTAATCTCTGGAGAGAGACGGCTGATAGACTAATGCTTCTATTCAATTACTCTGAAAGCACAATGGATAGAAATAAAAAGAGGTTTGACCCTCGTTTTATGCAGAATATTTTCCTGGAGAATAATTGGAAGGCTATAGAGATTATTAAGAACGGTCTACTGTCTCGAATAATTTTCTCTCAATTGAAGACGCTTAGGTCGTCCATTCTAATAACTTTGTTTTGATTACCACATCAGTTGCTACCTCAACTCTGCATAAACTGTTGGGAGCATCCATATTTTGGAATAATTTTTTCACACCCAAAGCTTCAACATTTCTCTCAAACACTGTCACTCATTCAACATTCTTGGACACAGCGTTTATCCTTGTGACAAGTTTTTTGTTGGTGGAAAGTAATTTACACAGTAGAATTAAAGTTCTTGATTTTTTCATTCAAAGAGATATCTGTAGACCATCTAAGGCTTACTAGCAAGTGTTTTGATATCATCTCACTTCCTAATATACCACAATTCATATTATTACGCATTGCCTCCTTCTCAATTGAATACCGTTACAAAAGTGCACACTCGAGCGTTTCTTCGCGGAGCAAAACTCCTTTTGAGCAATCAAATAATTGGAAAATCTACTTACGCGCCTCGAATAAATCTGGGAAATTACAACAATATTTGCTACTTGAGTTCCGTTGAAATTTTCGGTGTGCTGATATTTGCTTTCAACTTTCTTTGAAATCGATGTCATTGTTCTAAATTTTACTTCAATACTACATTTGTCCACGATCCTCAGTCACAAAGAGAGATGAGACATCTTTTTTGCTCTGTTTATTATCCTATCTATTAGTATTTTAGTGTGTCAAACACGTATCTGGATGAAGAATTGAAGTATGTTTGATCGCACTCGTACGGAATTATTCGTCATCCCAAGACTACGCTCACAATAAGTGTTTGCAGACCAGTTCCAGTTCTGAGTGAAATTTCTAAAATATTAAAATTTACCAATCACATAATGAACGGGGTAGCAGACACTATGGATTTCTGATTGAAATTTGTCAACATTCTAAAGTCTTAAAAGTCAACATTTTTATTGATTTTGAACTTCTGGAAATATGAAACTACATAGACTCGATAATCCCCGTCCAAGCGATTTCAATGAAGTTAGAATTTAAAAGCATCTATTAACTCATGATAACAACAGTTTTTTGCTTTTTTTTTATATTCATCCAATATTACGTTGGGGACTTTTTGGTACATCGAACAGTACTATTTCCAAAGAACGGTGAGTTGGGCTTGTCAGAATTTCATTGCAGTAAAAATCATATCATCTAATTCAAGACTGTCTTTCCTGTTAGCTAATGGTGAAAATAGAACGGCTCATTCCTCCCTATATTGCTTGAGTCTTGCAATAAGCTGAAAGTCGATGATGGATCGTAAATATAAAAATAAATAAAACGAAGATAATAAAAATCAATCATATAAAAAGCTATAAAAATGCATACACAGTAAAAGCCAAAGTTATTAGTTTGAAGGGCCTCTAGAACTAGCGATCGTGGAAGAGCTTCAGCTTACTCTTATGGCAGTTATCAATATATATATATCTATGCTAATCAACAATCAAGACAGTTTCTCGAACGTTACAGACGCAAGAAATTCTGTCTCGTAAGTTTTGCATTATAAGAAGCGAAGCAAGTGTGCGTAACTTGAAAAAATTTGTAAAATCGAGTGCTTGTCTATCGGCATAGCATGCAAGCTTCACGAAAATGTTGGAACGAAAACGTTCCTCGTTGTGCTCAGTGGCAGAAATGATGAGAAAAATGCATCCTCGAAGGAGCCCCGACTCCCTCACAATAACAATCCGCGCGATGACTTTAAATTCGACGCTCGAATAAGTCGCGGGGAGTGCGTAAGACAAATAATTTTAGCTCGAAACGCGAGCCGCTCAGACTGTCGTGCCGTAAGTGCTGAACATGACCCGCGTACTGTCCGTGTCGAGGGTGACGTCCTCGGGCGATGCCAAATCCACCTTGATCGAGCCTGAATTATTTCGACATCTCGTCATCCCAGCGCCCCAATTTGACAGAGTCCAGTGGTAAGTCTCGGTCTCCTTTTCTTCTGGCGAACTCTGCTGCTGTGGCTGATCGTTCTGTTAGAACAAAAAAAATTTCAGATTAATCTCGTGAGTATTTTTCTCGAAAATCTATTTTAAAAAATTACGAGGCTATTGGTGCGCCGCAAAAATTATGAACTGAACATTGAAGTGAATCGTTATCGAGACGCTCTAGGGCATGGATACCTTGGCACCGAACTTGTCAGCTATGGAAATTCTGAAGAGGGAAATCGAAACACTAAAAACACAGTATTCCCAAATCACGTTAAGAAAAAACACAGTACTCCTCAATTTTCCATAATTTATCAATAAACATACGTCACCGGCTTACCTGAGTATGACTGCTGCTCCTCGTAGCGACACGCGTGTGGTCTAGAAAAACTCCAATTTTGGGAAAAAAAACTCAGTCTGCCTGGTTTTGCGATATGTTAATTCGTTTTTCCGCAATTTAGGAAATTGTTTATCGGGCCTAAGGTCCAGATCACATGCTAAATTATACGGCGTTCACACAGCATGTGATCTGGACCTTAGGCC
>JAPYYZ010019941.1:0-10481 GCA_030522705.1 Eretmocerus eremicus
CCATCGCTTGTTGTTACTGCTTGGCTCGACTCTCACAGATTCTTGGGTTCTGATGATGTGGAAAACTGTAGGAGGGAGTCATTACCTCTCCCATTCATTAATTCTACCAATCTTGGATGATCATGCTGAAACCTGAAACACAAAAATAGAAAGTATCCGAACACAAAGTACCCGAAGCCTTAGTACAACGGAATTCATCAAGCTTTCAGGATAAAATACTGTCAATACTCATCTGAATATGAACCTAGAAGATCTTGGTTTCAATACTTGTGATAAGTTAAGTTGCTGTCAAGTACTGACTCGGCAATATCTGACAGCAGCTGGTGAGAGCCTGTCTATAGCTGTATGTATCTCATGGGAGTTGTGGGAGAAGAGTGATTAGAGAAAATCTGAGAAAATCATTGTCGATGAATCTGGTTCGCTCCACCTAAATCTAATATTTGCTTATTTTTTCGCATTTTTGTTCATTCATGAAGAGCTGTTGATCTTTATCATACTTCGACAAGCGATATCTTGACGCAAGATTTTCCTCCCACGTTTAGTGGCATTCTAGATAATCCCTCCAGTTCCAAGTTGATTTCCTCGACCTTTAGAATGGATCTAATCTGAATTGTTAGTGAGTAGCTACGTAAAAACACGACGAACCATTGTAAAGCCTGAAATATAACATAGATGTGCGCGCATGCGTAGTGAGCACGTCATCCGCTGAGGAAGGCTCGAATCAATATGTTTCCAATCGACCACAAATTTGTGTACAGTTCAGATTTGATCCATTCTGAGGGTGGAGGAATTAATTCAGAACTGAAGGGATTATTTGGCATGCCTCTGAACGTGGGAGGAGAATCTTGCGTCGAGATATCGTTTGTCGAGGTATAATAAAGATCAACAGTTTTCTATGAATAAACGAAAATGCAAAAGAATGAGCAAATATCAGATTCAGGTGGAGGATTTCTTAGATCCATCGACACTGATTTCCTCAGATTTTCTCTATTCACTCTTCTCCCACAACTTCCATGAGGTACATACAGCTAGACAGGCTCTCTCCAGCTGCTGTCAGATATTGCCGGGTCAGTACTTGACAGCAACTTAACTTATCACAAGTATTGAAACCAAGATCTTCTATGTCCATATTCAGATGAGTATTGACAGTTGTTAGGGCTAATCTGCATGACCCTGTGTATGCGGTGTATGCGACGTATGGAGGAGAGAGATATGTGTATATAGTGAGCGTGTGTGAGTGTGTGATCCGCAGCCTCGAGTCGACGCGCGTCTCCGCGCGAGCCGTTCGCACGAGCAACGGCAGATCGCTGCTGGCTGCGACGCACCGCAGAGCGCGAGGCTCGGGCAGAAGTGCCGTCGTGACTAGGAGCTTGGAGCTCTCGTGATAGCTCACTTGACCGCGCGCACCAGGTCGTGGTGCGCAACTTGTATTGTATTTGTATTGTCCGTACGTGGCAGTGTGCCGAGATTGTGTGGCTGTGTCCCGACCCCTTTTCCGCGCCGAGTTTTTACGTACATTGAGGCATTTGGCCGTGTGTAAGACCTGTGGTTATTCAATAAACCTTTCATTGTTGTACTTCTGCGAGTACGTGTTTATTGGCCAACCCTGACGCTAACAGCCTCAGAAGTGGGATTCTCATCCCAAGTGTGTCCACAGTGTGGAGCAGTGCGAATCGTGTGTGCTCCGGAATTGCGCAGCGCGGTGAGCGCGAATTTGGTGCGAGCCAGCAGCAGACAGAATGGCCGACGTGCGCGAGCACAGCTAGATTGCCGCGTTTTGCCGACGATTGGAGCACCTCGACGACCTTCGTGAACATGGGCCCTGGGCACATTTATGCCCGCACGGAGTGTAGTGACCCGCCGTTCCAAACATGCCTGACCCAACGGCAGATGCGGAGGCCACGGACCGGGCGCTTTTCGAAATGCAGCAACAGCAAGAGCAGTTACGTCAACAACAACTGCAACAACAGCCGCAGGATCCAATGGCACAGCTCTTCGCAGCAGTGGCAGCGCTGACAGCTGCAAATACTCAGCTCGTTGAAGCGCAGCGTGCTCGAACAGGGGCAGTGAATTATAGTGTGCTGCCAGATTTGTCACACAACATTGCGGATTTTGACGGGCTTGGAAATTTCGCGAGTGCTCAAGCTTGGCTCAAACAGCTGGAGTCAACGTCTACACTTCACCGTTGGACGGAAGCGGTGGCATTTGAAACGGCGCAAAGCCATCTGAAAAAGTGAGCGTGAAATTGGTATTTGGCCAATATCGACGATATCATCGATTGGCCAACGTTTAGCGCAGCATTCGGCAAAACGTTCCTGGTCGAGAAGACGCTGATAGATCGTTCTCGAGAGATGTAGCAGCGGGTGCAGAAGCAGAGCGAGCCATCAACTGAATACTTCTTCGACAAGGTACGGCTCTGCAAAGCCCTCGACTCCGGCCTCGAGGAAACCAAAACCCAAGTGGCCATCGGACTTTGGTCTTACGCAACGAGCTCTGCAGTGATGAACTGGACGCATGCTGATCTGGATGACCTTCGGCAAAACATCGTCGAATTCGAGGTGCTGGAATTCGCGCGGGCTCAGCACATTGGCGCGCGGAGAGGAGCATTCAGCGACGAGCGGCGCGGAAGGTCATCGGCATCGAGCAACGGCACTACGTCATCGAGTATCAGCGCATCGTCATCGAGTAGCAGTTCGTCGTCTCCAAGCAACAATCCATCGGCAGCGCAGCGGAACATCAGAGGAGCGCATGATCAGCGTGGTATGAATTATGTGAATGGTTCTCGAAATTCTGCGAGCGGTTCCGACGTGTGTTATCGGTGTCAGGAGAAGGAGCATATAGCGCGAAATCGCCCAGTGAAACGCGAAATCAAATGTTTAAGTCTGACGGAAATGGCCATATTGCGCGCGAATGCCCAAAAGTCGAAACGCCCGTCGCGAGCGGGGATTTTCTTGAGCCGGAAGGCGATGGTAGCGTGGCAAAATATTTCAAAAATATACGTTTGGGATGCGTGGATAATTTGAATGGCATTGTTGATTCGGGCAGCTCCAACTGTACGATTAAGGCATCGCTTGTACTTGAGCACGGCCTCAAGTTCATACCAGCTCCGTATTATCCGTGAGACCTTGACTGTGGATGAGTGCTCTGCGAATAATGATGTGTGATTCCGAGTCGTGCCCGACGACGTACAGCCGTGCGACGTTCTTGTGGTCAGAACGTATACGGATTTGCCGGAGATCTCGTATCATGAAGACGGCGAAACCTTCAAATTTGTGAAACGCGATAGTTCGTTTGCGGAAAAACCGGAGTTTGATGAACGGGTGACGAGTGAGCAAGGCAAGTCGGTCGTTCAAACAACAAATATCGCGCCAGCGACCATCAGAGTCATTCAGGTCTCTCGCGATGAAAAACTAGAATGGCCTGACTTTTCTAAGAGGAGTCCTCATCAAGTCTTGAACAATCATGTTTATCACGTAGAGTCAGTACCGATTGATGAGCATAGGAGACCGATCACAGCTGACAATATTATTGTTGGGCCGTCGGTTACGCCAGAAGGAATGAGTGAATTGTTGACGCTGATCAACAATTACCGTGAGTGTTTTGCTGTGAGCGAGAGCGAGCTAGGCTGCACAAATTTAATTGAGATGGACATTGAGGAGGAGGAGGGTAGTCGTCCAGTGTATACTCTCCCTTATAAGGCGAGCACGAAACAGCGGGAAGCTATGTGCAAGATTATTCCTGATTATAAGGCTGCGGGTATTATTGGAGAGATGGCGTCTCCATACGGAAGCTCGTGTTTGTTGGTTGCAAAACCAGACGGTACGTGGAGATCGGTAAGCGATTTTTGTCGCTTGAATAAGAACACGATTCGTCTCAACCATCCGATTCCTCCATTCGATGACGGTTTTGAGTTCTTGCACGGGGCGAAAATATTTGTAGTCTTGGACCTCGCTAAGGGCTTTTTGCAAATCCCTCTGACCGAGGGAGCCAAAAGGAAGACCGCGATTCTAACGACCGATGACTTAGGTCAATTCACTCGATCTGTTTTTGGACTGATGAATTCACCGTTCTATTTTGAAAAATTGATGTACAAGGTGTTTGGTAAATTTTGAAACCGTATACTCTTGTAGTGTGTCGACGACTCACGTATTTTTGCACAAGATTGGAATGAACTTTTGCGTGAATTCGAATTAGTTCTAGGAGCTCTAGATGGAGCGAATTTGACTTTGAATTTGGCGAAGTGTAGATTCGGTGTGGAAGAATCTGATTACGTGGGATTTCCTGTAGATGTCCATGGGGTGGGTCCGAACATGAGAAAGGTCAGCGCGGTTTGCGAATTCCCAACTCCTAGCAACGTCCATGAAGCACGCCGTTTCCACGACATGGCTAGTTTTCTTCGCAGATTTGTTCCAGACTTCGCTGGAATTGCAAGACCGATTGTAAATCTTCTCAGGAAAAATCAAACGTTTTTTTGGGGAGAACGGCAAGATCAAGCTTTTTGTACGATCGAAAAAAAATTAGCTTCAAATCCGGTTATTGCACTAGAACGGTTCGGTACTCCAAAACGTATTGTTTCAGACAGAGGTACGGCGTTCACGTCGGACGTTTTTGAGAAATTTTGTAACGAGCGTGGTATGAAACACACACTCAATTCAAGCCGGGACCCTCAGGCGAACGGTCTCGTAGAACGTCTAAACCAGACAATTTCACCCGCGTTGACAGCTGACTTGACAGAGCTTGATGGCCTCGGCTGGGATCGAAACATTGATAAACTTGAGCGCGATTTGAATTCCGCGTTGAATAAAACGACTGGCAGATCTCCATTCGAGATGATGTATGGCTACTCTCCTCACTTTGGGGCGGGCTCAGCCAGAGAATTGACGGTAGATTCTGGAGTGTACACAGCTCCTGATGTGCTAAGGAACGAAAATCGGGATGAGATCGGTTGCAACCAAAAAACGAAGGTCCTCTCGTGATCACTCAATTGTTACCATCCGAAACGTATCGCGTACAGAATCTGGGGGAAAAATCTAGCTCGAAATTCGGTACCACGGCTCACGTGAGCCAATTGCGTATTTGGCAGAGCTTCGACGATGTGTGTGACAAGGGCGAAGGTATGCTGGATGATGAATGCGAGAGCGATGTTGATTCACGAGAATCTGTAAATATTCGTGAGAAGAAGGATGTTCAAGGTGTACAAATAAGTTAAGTGGAATCTGTAAGTGGGGCTGAAGTGAAGGTGCCAAAAAGCCCATTGCAACAAAGTGTTAACAATTGAAGTGCTAGAATTCAGGTAAGACCTGCAAGGTTTGACGATCACGTGTCACATTGAATTGCGATTTGCGTTGTAGATATTCTACAGCTTGGAGGACCAAGCTAATTGCAGGATGGCCGATGTAAGGGCTAATCTGCATGACCCTGTGTATGCGGTGAATGCGACGTATGAAAGAGAGAGATGCGTGTATAGAGTGAGCGTGTGTGAGTGTGTGGCGTGATCGGCACCCCGAGTCAACGCGCGTCTCCGCGAGAGCCGTTCGCACGAGCGACGGCAGATCGCTGCTGGCTGCGACGCACCGCAGAGCGCGAGGCTCGCGCAGAAGTGCCATCGTGACTAGGAGCTTGGAGCTCTCGTGATAGCTCACTCGACCGCGCGCACCAGGTCGTGGTGCGCAACTTGTATTGTATTTGTATCGTCCGTACGTGGCAGTGTGCCGAGATTGTGTGGCTGTGTGCCGACCCCTTTTCCGCGCCGAGTTTTGATGTACATTGAGGCATTTGGCCGTGTGTGAGACCTGTGGTTATTCAATAAACCTTTCATTATTGTACTTTCGCGAGTACGTGTTTATTGGCCAACCCTGACGCTAATACAGTATTCTATCATGAAATATTGATGAATTCCGTTGTACTAGGGCTTCAGATACTTTATGTGGATTCCTATTTTTGTGTTTCAGGTTTCAGCATGATCATCCAAAATTGGTAGCATTAATGAATGAGAGAGGTAATGACTCCCTCCTACAGTTTTCCACCTCATTAGAACCCAAGAATCTGTGAGAGTCGAGCCAAGCAGTAACAACAAGCGATGGGACCTCAGAGATGTGGCCCATTGCCTATCTCACCCGTGACATCAATTGAGTCCATATAGTGTCAACACAAGTAAGAGATTTGTGAGAGATTGCTGCAGTGTGTTTTCATGAAAATTGCCGGCTTTGACTCTCAGTTTATAATATTATGTTGGATTCTGCTGTTACAATGTCGTTGACAGATCAATACAAGACATAATAGGGGCCAATTCGTCTTTCATCATACCGCTTAATGGAGCATGCAGGTTATTTTGGAGGGTGAGTTGGAATATTGATTTACGTCAAAGTAAGTTTCCTGTGGCGATGTTTCGAAATTGAGATGATCGCTGGGCAGAGGTATTAGAGGCAATATCCTCTAGCTCTGGATTGTACAGATTCCATGTACTCCAAATGTGAAGAAAAGTTAGCAGCACCGATGGGGAGTTTGGTCGAGCGAGATCAACTGAAGATACAATAGAAGCCTATTATGTGTGAAAATAGCCAAAAATTATGAAAAATGGGATACTTGATCATTCTCTAACTCTATCCAGAGTGGGCATTTGACAGCAATACTTGGGATTCTTCATATTCTAGATAGGACGAGCCAGTAGACATATTTTGGTCACATTTGGTGACCCGAAGGGTGCTGTCTCCCCTTGTAAGACTGATCCCTCGCGATTCCAGGACAAGAGAGGGTAGACGTCATGTGAAAACTCGCCCTGTGGAATCATGTAGAGCTCAGAACGACCATCATAGAAAAACATTTGGATCAATGTTTTTATAGGGCGACTATCAGTGGATTGGAAGTCACTGCTTCAATCTTGAGACCAGATCAGGTATGAGAGATTTTTTCCAATCGCTGATAATTAGCACTCGCATGTATCGAACTGAATGATTCCATCAATTACTGTACCTCGTACTAAAACAAGTCCTATTCTTGAGAGATTGGTCTCTCAGTTGATGTCAAAATTCCGGTCAAGATATCCGGTCTTGCTACACATTTTCATTAAAATATCCTACCCTTTCTAGAGTACACAAGATACGAATCAATCGAAAAGAAATATGAGTAATGTCGATTTTATAACGCTCATAGAGAACGAGTGTGCTTTGGTCTCGGGCTTTTTCTCGAATAGTACATCAGAAAATAGCACTCGATACTCGTGTTGAGTGGTTCTTACTCTCTCTTGGTGATTGAGACCCTTGTCTTGTATTTTTGGGCTCAAAACGATGTCTCGAAACGCTGAAACCAATAACTCCGCAATTGTATAGACAAATACCATTTGAAGTAAATTGTACCGGGGAAATGTGAAAAATATGGGAATCAGATGTGCTTCTGGAAATCGACATACCCCTGAATGATACAGCAATCCCTCCAGCTCAGCACTGAGGTTAAACAGTAATGCTTAGCTCTCTTTTTGGAGAATCATATCCTAATTCCTATCCAGAAATCGCAAATATATGGCTGGTTAAGGGAGTTGATCCAATTGGCTCCATACTTTTTTTTTTTATTAAGGTGGCTCCATACTTGATGACTGTCTGTCTTTCAATCAGCATCTCCATTTCTTATTATTTTGGGTCTGCACCATCTCTCAAGACAATAAAGCAAGAGTACCCATCAGAAAAACTGCTGCGAAAACGCAATCATCGATTTTGATGCATGTTGAGTACAAAGTTCGGCTCTTGGATCATGATTTCTTCCCCGGCCCTCGCCACAATCTGGTACTATCTGTATATGATGGAATTTTAATCAGAGAAAATATGATGGGAGATGAAAAAACTGTGACCACCTCAGGCCCAACATATGTGGCTGTGCGTCGTGGAAAACACGGCACCGCAACAGCATCAAATCACGCCGAAGACTTAGATAGGCTATTTGAATTCGAAGATTTTGAATCTATAACAAAAACTAAGGCGGGCACTGACAAGCCTGTTCTGATGTTGTACGTCGATGGGGGCCCTGATGAGAATCCGCAATATAAGAAAGTTATCTCTCATGCCGTTGATACTTTCAGGAAACGCAACTTGGATGCCGTCTTTATATTCACGAATGCCCCAGTAAGTTCGACATTCAACAGAGTAGAACGTGGGATGGCACCTCTAAGTGGAGCCCTTCCTGATCTAGTTCTTTCACACGACTTTTATGGCAATCATCCAAACAATAGCGGCAGAACTGTGGATCTAGACTTGGAAAAGAAGAATTTCCAATACGCCGGGGAGGCGCTAGCAGATATTTGGTCAAAAATGTCAATAGACGGGCACAATGTTTTAGCTGAGTTTCCGCCTTGTGACAAGGTCCTCCCTGAATTAGTGCCCCGCTCAGATCACCAATGGTATGCAAACCATGTGAGAGAGAGAGAGTCAGTACCTCTTGCAGATAGATGGAATGACTGCTTTTCTAATCTTGGTAGGGGTAATTGAAAGTTCTCCGATAACCAGCTCATTTGCTTGTTTCAGATTATACAGTGCAATGATACAAATTGTTGCTCCACTCCCAGGAGTAATTTGAAACAGATACTCTGCCAGAACTTCCTCCCAGCACCATTTCCGATTGATGAAGATCCTTTTGGTGTGCCTCTAGCGTCTGAGTGCACTGCAAAAAAATTTCCTTCTCTCTTTATAAGACAGTCTCTGACCTCGCGCCCATTCTTTCCTCATACGAGAGAAATACCTCATGATAACTATTGTCCTTCCTTACAACAAGAAATCGATGGAAGGGTTTGTCCCCATTGTGGTATTTATTCCACTTCGAAATCATCTGCAGACCTTCACAAGTATAACGCACCTCAAATTTTCTTCATTGATCAATTCCTGGCGAGGACCATGCGAATGAATTCCCATTTTGCAGGAAAAATGTTCATAAAACCGACCCAATGGCATCACGCATGCGGCCCTTGAAAGTACTCGGCAGAAGGCCAGGTGAAGTACTGTATAGTATTTCTGAAAAAACGGTCGGATGGATTGACGTGGAGTCTATTGAACATTCTCTCATGGAAGAAACAGTTCAAATTGATGAACCACTGCCTAAAATTACAGATATTAGTTCTTGGATTAATGATGGTATCTCGTTCACAGATGACTCCGTCGAAAATCGAGTGATCGATGTCTCTATTTATGCTGCAGTCTTATTTGTTCTAGGGAATAGAAATACTTAGGTGGAGAGTGTAACAGTCATTAGTGAAGAAGCAGTGATTGTTTGTGAATTCTCTTCCACGGAGGAAATCAATTCGCAATTTTTATCATACGGTTATTGAATGAATAATTTTGATCTATTCCTTCCTCTATCCTGGAAAGACATTTGCGGTGTTAAAAAGACAAAACGTAATTTTCGAAGGCAACTGGGGGGGGGGGGGGGGGCCCCCGTTTTTGGATCACACCGCACCAAAGGGGGGTGGGGGAAAGGTCAAGGGGGGTCGCAAGAGGGGGGTATTGTGACAGAAACAGGTCAAGATTGAGGAAAATTTTAGGAAAATCCATTTTATTGGAGGATAGCATCAACCCTCCTCCATTCCACACAATATGAATGATTAAAACATTTTTAATACAAAAAATTCTCCATAAACCAGATGGCCTCATATATTTTCGTGGAAATTCAAGGTACCAAGAGCGGAAAATATTGGAAAATTTCTTTGGTAGTCTTCTTTACCGATAAGTACAAGCTTCAAAGCGTAAATACAATGATATATAAAATCAGAATTCCAACATGAAATCAACTTTTATCTATCCAAGATCGCGTCTAGAGATGACGCGTATTCGCAAAACTATGACATGAAATCGACATCGAATTTATAACCCGGAGATTTCGCACACAGATGCAGAACGAGTATACATTTTTTACACTCCTAACGTGACTTGTGAAGATTTCCTAGAGCCCTTCAACTCAAACTAAATAAATCTACAGGGTGTTTCAAGAGTACCCGTGGAGCCGGAAGTGGATTGTAGTTTGGAAAATTCTAAGAATTTTGGCGTTGGAAAAAATTTTTTTTAAATATCCAATTTCGAGTTATAGCAATTTGAGAATTGTGAGAAAATAGGCTGTTTCGGCGTAACGATTGTATCGTTTTCGCGGATCGATTGTATCGTTTGGTCGGATCGCACCGATTGTTTGGGTAGATCGCCCCAATCGGTGGGATGTATCGCGCGATCGCAGCGATACGATTGTCTTGATGTTGCCGCATAACCTGGATAGGTTGAGCGACCACGTGCTTTCAAATCATAATTGTTCCTGATGGTGAAATGGATGAGGACGAGCCGTGTAACTGATGGGGAGCTTCACAATGATCGGCTAATGATCAGAGGAGTCATGCCGAGGTCCCGAGCGTGAGTACAAAAGCGCAAAAGACAGAGCAACGGGTTTTCCCTCCCGTAACGTGAGCTCAGCAGTGAGGAGGCATGGGCCTCTTCAACTTGGCAGAGCGCACGATG
>JAPYYZ010019943.1:0-11127 GCA_030522705.1 Eretmocerus eremicus
CGGATCAGCGCCTGAGCTGGCCGCCTGATGATGCGCAGGCCAGGTTGCGCGGCGGCAGCGTCAGTCAGCTGCTCGCCGGGTGCGCGTGTTGTCGGCGTCCCCTCGCGTCGTGGTCACCCGGGCCGATTGTTGGGTGCTGCTGCACCCCGCGCCCGTCGAAAACGTGTCGTGACCGCGTTCGGCACGGCCACTTCCTCGGGAGTGCGGGGGTGTACGCGTGTGCGCGGGGGTGACCGCAGTATTGCGGACGCGAGCACGAGGCGCTCGCTCCTAACCTCGCGAGTGTGGTGTGTGCCGTGCTGTTTAGGCCACGGAGCCGTGCACCGGGTACGCGGCACGCACGGATCGCGACGACGCCCCCTTCTCCGGCCCCGCATGCGCGAGGACCCGCACCATCCTCGCGCAGCTCTGCTCTGGCCCCCGTGCGATGTCCCGGTGTCTTCGGCACTCTCGACTATTCGCGCCGCTGCCCCGGTGCTCTCGGCCGCCTTCACGTCGCCGGCGTCCGGCCTCCTGGCCTCCCGCTCGGATCGGCACCTCGGGAAAACGTGGACGAATTAGTTTGCGTCTTCTCGAGGTGGCCGATTCGAGATTGCGGTGAGAGTGCATTCTTCGGCTGCGACGGGATACCCGTCGCAATTCCTATGGTTCTGGGAGTTCCTATTCGTACTTTGATTGTTACTGCGGTAGCTTTGATAACCTTGGTTCGGTCGCCGGCCATAATTATCATTCCTGTGAGGATCAGAATTCTGTCTAAACATGTTTGGACTGTTGCGATATTCACGGTTGGGATGATTCGGGCCTGTATTGTTGAAAGTGCGGTTGAATCTCTCGGCAGTATTGTTACGCGTTTCGAGAAATATTGCGATGCAGTTCATCAAAAAATGACCAGGTTTCTGGCGAAATTGACGAACATTAGTGGTGTTATTACTCGGAGTCTCAACTGAGTTCACTTTTCTAGTCTCTCGTGATAATCTAGGCTTTGATTCTACTTTCTTAAGCACTTCTTCGGTATCACTGCAAGCAAATTCGCGTTTAATTTCGAAAGTCGAATCTTGAGCTTCCTCAAAATTAGCTGGAATTCCGATTCTAGCCCGAATTTCCCATCTCAAACCACGTAGGAAGGATTTAAGACAATCTGCAGTGAGTTCTTCGACAAATTGATCAGGATTTTTGATGCGTTCTTCACGAGTTCCAGATTTTCGAATCTCCTTCTCTATTTCACGAAGTCGATCAAGGTAAATTATCACGGGTTCAGTAGGTTTCTGTTTGATTTTTGCCAAGTCACCTGTCCATTCATGATAAGTTTTGGGGGATCCGAAAACATTTTCTAAGAAATTGCTAACCTCATCGATAGCCCTGAACGTAAGGCCATTCACGCAGCGCAGAGCTTCGCCGTACAATTTCAATTGTATGAGTTTGGTCAATTTGTCTTCCAGATAATCTGGCAAAATTCCTTTAGCGTCACGACAACCGTTCAAAAATTGGTTCAATCCGATATTCTGACCGTTGAATCGGGGAATCAGGTCAAGAGCATCTTTGATGGAGATTCCCCTTACTTCAGGTTTTCCTGATTTATTGAAAGTCATTTTTTACCACACGGAGACAAAAGTACTTGATTCTCTCCCGCTCCGATGAGCGGGACCCACACGTACTTTCTCTCCCTCGTAGTAAAAAGTATAATACGCTTCTGGGAAGTGAAGAGGATCACCCCCTCTCGGGTTCTTATCACTCTAACCCTCTTTCACTCCCTAGGTGCGTAATGTACTATTTGCAAATTCACTCGATGAAAATAAGTCGGAATATCTCAGTTCCAATTTAAAATCGAAAAAGGGTTTCTTGAGATCTTCTGAAAAATCTTTGGATTCAAAATCGAATTCGAAGTCCCCACTCGCTTTTGAACGTTCCTCGGGAAAAAGTTCTTTGTTCACAGCAAAAGGATTTGAATGATCCGACAATTTCGGTGAAATCTCACTGCTCATAGATGGCTGTGCAGTAATATCCTTCAACTCTTCAGAGTAAACTGGTTCAGAACGAAAATTATTGATTCCATCTCGAGCAAACTGGGAAGGATTGAATAAATTGAACCTTTCCTCGCGTAACAGATTGAGCTTTCACGTTCTCTTGGACTTTGAGATATTCAGTTACCTTTTCTCTCTTGATATCTTCAGTATCGAGCAGATAAGTGAGTGAGGTTATGAGTTGCTGTGAATCAGCTGCCTCAGTGATTGCGATCAGGTTCAAAGTGAACTCTTCAAATGAGAATCTTTATCTCCCGACAATGGAGTACTAGTCGCGCGAATATCCTTAATTGACTCTGATATTCCGGAATTGGTACCTTTCAGAATATTTTCAGCATTCCAATTATCTTTTTTGGTGGAAAATTGAATTGGGATGAGCGTATAATGTTATCTTTGCGAAATATTTCTCTCGATCGCGGTCTTGCGCGAGGTGAGTTATCGTCAATCGTATCCAGGGATGCCAAGGTATCGAGGTTATGATCTCTCCAATCATGAAAATGATCCTTATTGGTGAATTGATAAAGCGGTTCCCGAGGATGTGGCTGGAAATTAGGTTGAAACTTAGCGTCGAGATAATGTGAATCCGAAGTTTCATTGATCTGGCTCTCGGGATCCTTCAAATTAGCTACAAATCCCGCGATTTCCTGGTAGTTGCCACCTGCACTAGTGGCTTGTCTATATTCTCGTGATTTACTCAAGAATTCATCCAAAACTGTATCGCCCACGTCAATTTCAGCAAGCCAATCCAATCGCGTAGCTATTGGCAGACCAGGAATTTTTTTGTCGTTCCTATTGTATTCCGGCAGATCTGACATTTTCTAAGACCATTCAAAAATTGATGAAATCCCACATCTCCTCAGTTCTCCTTCAGTTTATTTCATTTCCCAGCCGATCAGTACTAGAAAAGTTAGTAGCGAACTAGCTACCATAGGTAGAATGAGTAGATTCGCAACATGGATTTTTGTCAAACCCTGTTTTTGAGCCACTAAATTGGATTAGTATACTCCGGGATAGGTAAGGCCAAGAAGGAGTAGACACGTGGGAATTTTGTGTAATAATCAACAATAATTGAATGATTCAACCATAAAATCAATAATCTAAGTTAGTGAATAGGGTTGCATCCAGTAGTTCACTAGAGGTGTTGTGTAATTATTGATTTGAGAAGGATTATAAAAGCTCGGACAATTCGATTTGTCACGGATATATTTTGTTTTAACTTCAACATCAATGGAATGATGCATTGGGAAACAAATCGGAAGATTGGTTGAGTGGAACAGTTGAAATAGATTAGATAAGAAGTATTCCAAAAGCTTCAATCATCTGATTGAATGAAATAATCAAAATGGCGGAGGTGAGTCAAAAATAGACCAGAATCTGTTCAATTATTCAAACTTGATTCATCAATTATGATAGATTATTCATTGGTACGAATATAGTACGTCTGAATTCAATTCAATGGTTAATAACAATTCGACAAGGAGAAATTTCTATTGTAAATTTCCGTGATTCAAAGTCATGACAGCTCAAACATGTGATAGTAATTGAGCAATGATCTTTCTTATTGTTTACCGTTATTGATAATCAAGATCAATGATACTTCGATTTCGAGAATGTCGATGCAATATTCAAATGTCATTTATGAATTCATTCCGCGACTCGAATCGATGAAAGATGTCTTGAATCGGTACACTATGAACAGGCCCTAAGGTCTAAGAGGAGCATCAAGTATAGGGAGAAGGATGGCGGGGCCTCGACTGTAGAGAGAGATGGGTGGCGGGGCCTCAAGTCACGCCCTTAGATTTTCCGATGGAGTTTTCCAATGGGAGTCCACTCTCAACTAAGTTTAATAGTTGATGGTTTGTTCTTGAGAATAATAACTCGATTGATTGTAGAAACCCTTTGGATAGTATTACTGAATGTATTATCGTGATTTGGGGTGTGCTATATTTCTATTTTTCGAATGGAACGGTATAATATTTAAATCGGGCGATAAAATCAATCATCGAGAAAATTTTCGACTACTTTGGGATTCATGCGTTCAATTTGCAATTACTCAAGTTCAATTTGTAGCTGAAGACGTGCTTCATCTTAATGAATGGGGTAAGAAGCCCTTCATATTGATAAGGAAGGATATTTACGGTTACGCGTGTCAGAATAGTGAAAATACCTATCGCTAGCTTCAAAAGGATTCATTCACTTTATCTCAACTAATGAATAACGGTATGATTTCTACTTACAAGGGCTTAGGCGGAAGCTTGAGACCTAATCTGATTGTTTTGATGTTGAAATGAAAGGATGGAGGCGATGAGGGTCCTGTACGGAACACGGACGGGTGTATTTCCGAGAGTCGGTCGGCCTTACTCGTCGAGGGGTTGAAAAGGGGGTCCTGAAGCTGGCCCAAGCAATCGAGCACAATCAAAAACTAACTATGCCATCTTTTATTGTTCTCTTATTGCTGATTCATTGCCGCACTAAGAAATTTATTGTTCCACATCCGTACGAGATATACATGTTTTCGCTAGATTCCACGTGAAGCTAGCGGAAACATTTATTGCTCCGGCCCTACTGAACCGATCGTAACGTTTGAGGGCTCATCTTCCATGGCTCAATTTATTGCTCCTGATCCCATTTCAAAAATCTTCCTAACCTCAATCCCGATCGAGATATCGATGTTTTCGCTAGCTTCAGGACCTGAAGCTAGCGAAAACATAGATTGCTCCCGTTCTGATGAACCGACCGTGACGTTCGAGGGCTCATCTTTTATTGCTCAATTTATTGCTTCAGATCCCGTTCCGAAAATTTCCCTAACCTCAATCCCGATCGAGATATCGATGTTTTCGCTAGCTTCAGGCCTGAAGCTAGCGAAAACATAGATTGCTCCGGTCCTAATGAGCCGATTTCAACGTGTAAGGGCTCATCTTCCATTGCTCAATTCATTGCTTCAGATCCCGTTTAGAAAATTTCCCTAACCTCAATCCCGATCGAGATATTGATGTTTTTGCTAGCTTCAGGCCTGGAGCTAGCAAAAACGATTATTGTTCCGGTCCTAATGAGCCGATCCCAACGTTCAAGGGCTCATCTTTTATTGCTCAATTCATTGCTCCAGATCCCATGACATAAATCCCCCTAACCTCAATCCTGATTGAGATATCAATGATTTCGCTAGCTTCAGACCTGAAGCTAGCGGAAAGTTCCTCGTGTGGGTAAGCGTTTACGTTCACTCTGATATTTACAACTAAAAAAAATCATTCAATTCTATCATAAGTCGCCGATGCTGGGGTACTTCGAACATTTCTGAAAATCATTCCGTATCCAAAACATGAACTTTTGCAGCCATCAAAATATTCGATAGTATTTCAAAGGTGACGCGTTTTTTGACACTTTCATCGCACTAAAATACGTGCCAGAGGCACATAATGCTCACAGAGCATGTGGAAAAAATTTCCAGCTAGATTCCTATCTCACGAAATCGAAAATTTTGTGAAAATTTCTTGAAATACGGTCAGAAAAGGTAGTTGGTATGGCATAATTTTCGGCCATTTTGGACTGTGAGGTCACGCGGGAAGCTCAAAAATTTTTTTTCATAAAATAAAAAATTATTGGTTTCTCAATTACCCTCCAGATACGTTCTCAAACATATGGATCGGTCAAATTGGATAGAAGTTCTCAGCAAAATACCGGAGCCAAGTCTCATCTTGGGATTCTATCGGATCTTTCGGTAGAATCATTAGTATACGCCAACCAACACAAAAAATTGTTTCGAATCAATAAATATTGGAGAAATTGTTCTTCAGTGGATCAAACTGATTAAAAAACTTTCGGAGGCAAATAGAGAAGTCCGAGAGAGAATCATTCGAAATTGACGTGGACGGCGTCACCTTTAGAACACTATACCTAGTTTGGGATTCGGAAGGGATGCAGAGCGTCGGCGAGCGATACGGTGGTTGTCCTTATCGAGTAAGTCTCGAGCGACTCATAAGGGGTTGAAGAGCGAGTTCTCAAATTCTATCAGTCAAAATATAACTGAGTATGGCTTGTTTTGTACCTATTGAATCCATCTAAGTGATGGAATAGCTAGTTTGGGATTTGGAGGGGATGCAGAGCGTCCGCGAGCGATACGGCGTTTGTCCTTATCGAGTAAGTCTCGAGCGACTCATAAGGGGTTGAAAAGCAATTCCTCGAATTCTATCAGTTAAAATGTAACTAACAAGGGGAGACCACACCCTTCGGGTCACCAAATCTGACCAAAATTTTTTACAGACTCGTACCACCTAGTATATGAAGAATTTAGAGTATCTCTGTCTGATGGGCACGCTGTCCAGAGATATGGCCATAGACATCAGCATTGCCCATATAAACCTGTATCGAAAAGCCGTATATACAGATATACTAGCAATGCTAATGTCTATGGCTGTATCTCTGGACAGAGTGCCCATTTGACAGAGATACTCTAGGTTCTTCATATACTAGGTGGTACGAGTCTGTAAAAAAATTTTGGTCAGATTTGGTGACCCGAAGGTCAGATTTGGTGACCCGAAGGGTGTGGTCTCCCCTTGTAAGTATAGCTTGTTTTGTACCCATTGAATCCATCTAAGTGATGGGATACCTAGTTTGGGGTTTCAAGGGGTTGCGGAGCGTCGGCGAACTATACGGCGGTTATTCGTATCGAGAGAGGCTCGAGCAACTTATAAGGGGTTGAAGAGCGATTTCTCGAATTCTATTGGTCAAAATATGAGTGAGTATGGCTTGTTTTGTACCTATTGAATCCATCTAAGTGATGGGATACCTAGTT
Organism: Eretmocerus eremicus; assembly: GCA_030522705.1. Classification (NCBI taxonomy): domain Eukaryota; kingdom Metazoa; phylum Arthropoda; class Insecta; order Hymenoptera; family Aphelinidae; genus Eretmocerus; species Eretmocerus eremicus. The sequence continues at coordinate 6,814 of JAPYYZ010019943.1, forward strand.
TGGGATTTGGAGGGGATGCAGAGCGTCGGCAAGCCATACGGTGGTTGTCCTTATCGAGTAAGTCTCGAGCGACTTATAAGGGGTTGAAGAGCGATTTCTCAAATCCTATCAGTCGAAATATATTAAATTACGAGTAGAGAACCAACCTTGCAGATCACGGATTTGGCCAAAACTCGGGGAATCCTCTTGTTTCGGTGAGAAATGATCATATCCCAGAGGGTTTGTGCTAATAGGCTCTCTGTTCCGAAATACAGCTATGGACATTAGCACCGCTAGTATGACTATATATGTGGCTTTTTTATACGGGCCTCTATGGGCAACGCTAATGTCCATAGCTGTATCTCGGAACAGAGAGCCTATTAGCATAAACCCGCTGGGATGTCTTCATTTCTCACTAAAACAAGATGAATCCCAGAGTTTTGGCCAAATCCGTGATCCACAAGGTTGGTCCTCTACTTGTTAGTATGGCTCATTTGTACCTATTGAATCCATCTAAGTGATGAAATACCTAGTCTGGGATTAGGAGGGAATGCAGAGCGTCGGCGAGCGATACGGCGATAGTCCTTATCGAGTAAGTCTCGAGCGCCTTATAAGGGGTTGAAAAGCAATTTCTCGAATTCTATCAGTGAAAATGTAACTAAATATAGCTTGTTTTGTACCTATTGAATCTTTCTGAGTGATGGGATACCTAGTTTGGGATTTGAAAGGGATGCGGAGCGTCGGCGAACGATACGGCGGTTATTCGTATCGAGAGAGGCTCGAGCAGCTCCAAAAGGGTTGTCACTCCGTATCTCGGTGAAAAACTGTCTAAATCAAACTCAGTTCAGCTCATTTCGTAGCTGTAAAGTACAGCTACGCTATGGCGTATCAATGAAATATCTCATTCCGGTCCACTGACAATGAATGATGAATTCCGCAAGAAAACGGAATTTTTGCGGATAGAATCTTTTCGCGTAGCATGTGTCAATTAAGCGTACTTCTCAAAATAATGTCATTATTAGAACGAAACTCTACAGACGTGTCAAGCTGTGCAATCACTTGATGGAAATTGAATAACAAATCCAATTCAATTCCGATCGTTTCTGAACCTTACAATTACGTGGGGTGAGACGTGATTCATCAAACTGGACACATCGCGCGCAATCCTTCCCAATCGATATGACACAGTAAGTAATTCTTGGAGCTCTCGCGACAAAAATACGGATTCTTCCCTAGCTAAAACTCATCGCAAAATTTTATTGCGCGGATTGAGACTGGCGCTTACAATCGCGGGATGACCTGTCCAAGTAATAATATGAAAGTGGTACTCACCCAGAGTCACTTTTTCAGATGATGTAATTGGATTCTGCAATCTGGGCAAATTCTTGGAATGAATCCTCGATATTTGTGCAAACTTTGTTCCTCTATTTTCTCCTCTTTCAATTACAGCAAGCGCTCCTCTGCTCGCGATTAGTGATGGGATTTTGCTCTCTTTTGCTTATAATAGTTATTTATCTTGAACCTTCGCTTTCCTTCAAGAGCAGCACGCCGCTCGTGTATAACAATTCGCACTTTGAGGCAAGATGATGAGCGAAGATTGGCGGACTGGATCTCACTCTGTGCACTTGGCCGTGGAAATTACAAGTCCGAAAAATCAGGGAGCCCAAGAGCACGTCCGGTCTCGTGAAAATCTGCCGAGAAACTGTGTGGGCCCGAGGCTCGCGGACCCCGAGCTGGCCCTTGTTTTAGTCACGAGGACCTCCTTGACCGATCAGATTGCGCGGATACTATTCTATGTAAAAGCCCATGTGTCAGTCAAACATACTATGTGCGATGAGGAAAGTTCTCAAGGATGTCGCGTAATAGTCTCGAGTGTCTCAAAAGGGTCATAAAGTGACTCGAGGGCTATGCACGTGGAGGTGCGGGCGTCAATTAGGGATTTAAAATGTCTATGCGCATGTGAACAATAACATGCCGAGATAGGTCCCTGCTAATAGTTTGACAATTGATCGATGAATGAGATGCTCATGAAGGGGCGTTGAGTGCTGTAGAACGAGATTTATGACACTTCAAATTGGCTCCAGCAATGCAGATGTATCTTTGGGACCTTGTCCATGTGTCAAACCCTTGTCTATTGTGTCGGGCCCTTGTCGATCCGTAGCCGCCCCCTTGAACAGCTGTATTTATGAGATTCGCATCCTTTGATTCACGATAGGCATTTGTCACCCGAGTTTTCGCAAATGTGCAAGCCTCGACAGCTTACACGCACTTCTTAGTTGAAGCGTGGGACTGCCAAGTCAAGTTCGTGGCGCCATCAAGGAGGCATTCTCTCTCATCCGTATCGATTTTCTTTTTCGTGGTCAATTTTGAAACCACGACGAATGTAAATTTATATCAACTGATATCAAAGAGTTGGAGAACCCATCGAAATCATTTTGACTCTATGGCTCGTTGGTGATTAAATTACATGAAGTGAATTTATCGATTATCCGAGCTCACCTACCGCGCTCAGGCGGCGGCCACCACAGTTTGAATTAATTTCTTCAAACTATGGACCTTCGTGGTGCCACTTTCATCTATTGCCTCTACACCGGAGAATTTTATGAAAAGGGATACAGATGAGAGAAAATGACTCCCCTGACCGAGATTTGAACTCGGATCTTCGGATTACTAGTCCGACGCCCTGCCAATTGGACCATCGGGGAGATACACGAGCTCTCTCAATCAAGGAGGCATTTTCTCTTATCCGTATCGATTTTCTTTTTCGTGGTCAATTTTGAAACCATGACCAATGTGAATTTATTTGAACTGATATCAATAAGTAGGAGAACCCATCGAAATCATTTTGACTCAATTGCACGTTGGTGATTAATTTAAATGAAGTGAGTTTATCGTTCATACGAGCTCACCTACCGCGCTCAGGCGGCGGCCACCTCAGTTTGAATTAATTTTTTTCAAACTATGGACCTCCGAATTGACCACGAAAAAGAAAATCGATACGGATGAGAGAGAATGCCTCCTTGGTTGAGAGAGCTTGTGTATCTCCCCGATGATCCAATTGGTAGGGCACCGGACTGGTAATCCGGAGATCCGAGTTCAAATCTCGGTCAGGAGAGTCATTCTTCCTCATCTGTATCCCTTTCCAAAAAATCCTCCGGTGTAGAGTCCATAGATAAGAGTGGCAACACGGGGGTTCATGGTTTGAAAAAATTAATCCAAACTGCGGCGGCCGCCGCCTGAGCGCAATAGTGAGCTCGTATGAATGATAAATCCACTCCATGTAATTTAATCACCAACGAGCGATAGAGTCAAAATGATTTTGATGGGTTCTCCTACTCATTGATATCAGTTAATATGAATTTACATTGGTCATGGTTTCAAAATCGACCACGAAAAAGGAAATCGATACGGATGAGAGAGAATGCCTCCTTGATCGAGAGAGCTCGTGTATCTTCCCGATGGTCCAATTGGCAGGGCGTCGGACTGGTAATCCGGAGATCCGGTTCAAATTTTGGTCAGGGAAGTAATCCTTTCTCATCTGTATCCCTTTTCAAAAAATCCTCCGGTGTAGAGTCCATAGATGAGAGTGGCAACACGGGGGTCCATAGTCTGAAAGAATTAATTCAAACTGTGGTAGCCGCCGCCTGAGCGCGGTAGGTGAGCTCGTATGAACGATAAATTCCTTTCATGTAATCAAATCACCAACGAACAATAGAGTCAAAATGATTTCGATGGGTTCTCCTACTCATTGTTATCAGTTAATATGAATCTACAATGGTCATGGTTTCAAAATTGAGCTCGAAGAAGAAAATCGATACGGATGAGAGAGAATGCCTCTGAGGCGTCCCGCTCTCACGGAACGACACAGGTTAACCACAATTCATAAGAATTAATGCAATACTTGGCGAGTTGTGCTGTGCACGCATAATTAATGTAAAGCAGGTCGGACGAACTCCAGCCAAGCATATTTTCTCAACTTCAACACGAAAAAGTAACGCCTCTCCCCAAAAAGCCCGCTGCAGATAGTCACGCATTGTGACAAAAAAATAACGCTCCGATCCACTTTCCAAGCTCATTCCAAAACAGGCCCGGGCCTTTAAATCCGAACAGCAACGCAGTCTCTTCGATCAGTCAGTCTGCGTCAGTCTTAGCTCCAGATTGCTCGTGTGGTTTTGAGACTATCTTATCGGCTCACCCAAGTGTCTTAGAAAAGCACGACAAAGTGAGGGCTCAAGGAATAGCGGCCGCGAGTTCCGACTAGATCCCGCACTTGGGAAGTGGCGTTACCCATACACAGCTGCAGAGGGGCCAGCGCTTAATTCGTCCCCAAGCGGA